>CALQYR020007447.1:3324-39323 GCA_943334845.2 Auanema sp. JU1783 | reverse complement strand
TCTTCTCTTTTCCCCCCCCCCCCCCCCCAAAACTTTAGGCTCCGCCCCTAATATTTGATAGTCTACAATTCCAGACTTGGAGAATAATGACAAGACAATATATAAGAATTTGATAAGTGTGACGTCTATTTTTGTCTCTCGCTCGTGTTGTTTCAGAAGAAATAGATTGAACGTTCTGGATATTGCGAAAGAAAAATCAATTGACGCTCGCGAGGTGCCGTTTGAGCAAAGCTAGAATATTTTCTTTCATTACCTCTCTAACCTCTTTCGTTTCATATAAACTATCATTTGGAATTATTTCAGACTGGAGAAAATTGTAGAAATAGCCAACTATCATAGCTAGAAATGTTGGAAATGGATAAAAGTTCCCGTAGACGACTGTTGTTTATGGGTATAAGTATATCGTTCACTTCTATATTCCAGGTGAGCGTCAAGCATAAAATAACTCATTTTGCTTTTAGATGGGGTATGCGAATGCTTATCCAAACACTGCCGTCGATAGCTTTCGACGATATCTCAACGTATCATTTGCGTCACAAGGATATGATATGAACAATAGCAGGTATGCCTTGAAAGCTATGAAGTGCAGCTCACAATACAAGATTTGAATGGATTTGGTCAGCCATATTGAATATCTATTTTCTTGGATTCGCCCTTGGAAGTTTTGCAGCGGCTCCCATATCTGACAAAGTTGGAAGAAAATGTGAGAGAATCCACAATTACTTCATGATAATCAATAATGAACTTCAGGGTGCCTAGTTTTAGGAAATACGTTCAATTTCTTTTCTGCCATCCTAGCAACAAGTGCCATCTTGTTTTTGAATCCATTTTTATTCTTTATTAGTCGTGTGATATTTTCATTGAGTGCGGCTATATCAATGAATAGTTTAATTCTACTATTACAAGTATCTGATATATACCAGCAGAAAACTATATTTAATTGAGGAGTCATGTCCATCAGATATGAGAGGGATCATGTCATTCAACGCCGAAATGGCGTTTGTTGTTATGAATATGGTAGGGGCCTTAGTGGGGATGAAAGCTGTTCTGGGTGATAAGCTAGAGTGGATTACTGGGTATGTTCAATGTTACTGGAGATATAATGAAAGTTTCAAGACTATCTTGTATACCATCTTTGATATCTATTTTGGTCGCTCTGAGTTTTCATGAATCTCCTAAGTACTTGATAACAAAAAACAAAGAAGAAGCTGTAAAGTCGGTGTGTTTTTATTTCAACACAGGTTAGTAAAGGAGTATCACAAGCATTATACTGATATTCAGATAAGCAAAAAGCTGAGGAATATGTGAGAGTATTGGAGAATGAGAATGGTCAACAGTCGACCGGAGTTTCAATGGTACCGACTACTTACTTCGGGCTGTTCCTTGGTTGGTTTAACTTGATGATAGGGAAACATGTGTCTGAATTTTTAAGGTATCCTAACTCTCCAAATCACGGCATCCATTTGGCCTATTCTTTTCTTCTCTACCGAGTTTCTAATTCGTGCTGGAATAGATCCCGAGTTGGCTGAAGCTGTTTCAACTTTCATGTTATTCATAAGGTGAAATATTAAACAACAAACTGAAACCAATTCCAATTTCAGTACGTTATCCACAGTTATGGGCATGTTTTTGGTAGAAAACTGTCTTCGAAAGAATCTTCTTCTAATCACTTCAATAGTCAATCTATCTGCCCTCGTCTTGTTCTTTTTGTCTGATCAGTTCCACCACGTTCCATATATGAAGTATGGGTGTGTATTGGCGGTGGTTATGCACGGAGCAAGCTACAGGTAATCGAAAGACAAAACAGATTTAGTTTCAAAGATTCATTCCAACATAGTTGTGGACTTGGGCCTATAGCTTGGTTCATCACCGCAGAACTGGTACCCACGAGGAATAGAGCTTTCTGTCAATCGATAGCTCTTTCGATAAACCAAATCATAGCATTGGCTTTGAGTGTAGTTACATTACCCTTATATACTACGATCGGTAATAAAGAGGATATCGCATCATTGATTCATCTCAGTTTTCAGGATCATGGATCTTAGTTCTTCTGTTTGTCGTACCTGGAGCCATTTGTGTTACCATTCTCTACTTCTATTTGCCTGAAACACGTGAAAGAGACATCGAAGAAGTAACAAAAAATATGATGAGCCAAGCAAAGTTTTTGAAAAGGTGTGTATGCCTCTTCACACAATTCAACTTAATCTTTCATTAAGACAAGGAGGAGAACAAGATATTCCAATGAATTCGATAGCTGAAGGTTCTGAGTTTCCCAGCACTTAGTGAGTTACAGTCGAGTTTCATCAATATCATTCTAGAACGATTAGAAAGTTTAAAATATCTGTTATGACAAACAAATAAAATAATTAGCAAAACTACGTAATTACTGAAAACAGTATAACACAGTTCTCGAGTTGGAAGAGAGGGTCTGATGGAGACTAATTGTGCTACTCATTCACATGGCGAATTTGTAAATAAAACAATCAGACTATTGGTGCCTCACCTGTTTGAAACAGTTGAAATTGTGAGAAAGCATGATTGCTCATGTAAACGGAACTATCTGAACGCTAATGCTAGCTGTGAAGAATTGCCAAGCTGTCAGAGAGACCAATTATAATCTAATTGAAAGTTAGAAGATGAGCAGGAACTTAGACAGGTCTGCTCTGTTTTAACTCGAATATGATTCCTCCTGGAAACACTGTAAACACTGCTTCTTATCATTATGTTCTCTGTGACAAATAGTCAAGCAAAAATCGGAAGAAATCTTATATGAGCGGACTCTAATAATAGAATAACATTTGCAATATTCTTCTTCTCTAATCATATTATCCAATAAAGTAACTTCTCAACTCAAGAAAAATGTGGAAAAACTAATAACAAATGGTTTATTTGTAATAAATAAATAAATATTATATTATGTTCATATTAATAAAATTAATTACATGATATTCTAGAGTCTTCCGAATATACATGAGATATCATTAACTACAGTTGTAACTGCAACTCCTCCCGCATCAAGCCCGGTGAATGTCCATTCGCCATCACCATTGCAAACAAGATCAACTGTGACCAATTGGTCAATGTCCGGAGAAGCATTTGCTTGCATATTGAACTATAACATTATCGGTTGGCAACTATTTGATACCGAAACAATTTTTACCTCCATAAACGATAAGCCGGGAACATCTTCTGCTCCAGTACACGTTGCTTGTCTTGTGAAACAGCCATCAACTGTTTGGATAGGACTAAATTAAAAATATATTTTTTTGAGTGTTTGAAAATATATTTACAGAAGCTCGACCACTCCTGTTTCAAAACCAGAGCCAGGGTCCTCAGGTACGATGTAAGTATCAATATTCTCTGGACAGGATACGCATCCTGGATAAGATGGTTATTAAGATTGTATAAATATATATTCATTCATATTTTAAATTTTTTTTCTCTAAGTTTCTTCTTGTTGCTCTTCATTATTAACAACCGCTCTCTACTTCTGCATTTCAATAAATGAATGATGGACTTGGAAAGACTACGTGAATTACGTGAGTCACATGTGGATTTACAATCTATGCTAATTAATGAAAGCGTTGCTCTTAGTCAGTATGTAAGCTAGTATAGAAAAACGAAAAACGAGTTATTTCAACTTAGAGTGCTGAGAAGAAGAAAAGTGAGAAAACTCAGACAAATCATGACAAAACTAACCGGCTGCAGCTACTGTCGTGGTTGCCACTGGAAGAAAATGAAAGACTGTTTCAGAAGCATAAAAAGCCCACCTTCTGTAGTTGTAACCATTTCAGTTGTTGTTACCATCTCTGTAGTTGTAGCCATCTCAGTTGTGGCTAAAAGTTGATAAAACGAAATATCGAGCGAAAACATGGTTTTGCAACCAAAGTCATAATTCTCTTTCAATTTCAACGTGTTTGTTAAATTGAATAAAGAGAAGGGAAGTTATTTAGAAGCATGTCAATTTGCTTGAATCTATAGACATGAGGTTGCTTGTGAGTTCGGTGAAAGTGTATGTGATTGTTCTAATAGTGTATACGTGGGACCTGCAGTGCTTACTTTCTTCGTCCGCTAAAGTTGTTGTTACCATTGCGGTTGTTGTTTCCATAACAGTTGTGGCTAAAAGTAACTAATAGCAATTAGATGGTGGTTGTGAGCTTTTTCAGTTCAGAATTCTATTCCTTCAATTTTTGACAAAAGTATTAAGAGTATATTAAGAAAGCAGTGCTACTACTGCTACAAAAATTGAAAAGATAGTGCTGAATGGAAGCTTTTTCTTACTTTCTTCCGACATGGCTGTCGTCGTCGGTTGAACTTCTGTGGTTGTTACAACTTCTGTCGTCGCTAAAACGGTGAAAGAACGATTAGTCGGTATTAAGTTATAGCTGATGGGCATAGAGGATGAAAAGAGAGCTGTCTGCCCCCAAATTAATAGATTAAGCTGTCGTTAGTAGGAAGTCTGGGAAAACCCTTACTGTCTTCGACTTCTGTGGTTGTTGCGATTTGGGTGGTGGTCTCGCTTTGTGTTGTGGCTAAAACGGGACATTTTGGGAAACGATACAAAATAGTGAGAGTATTAGGAATACTAAGTAAAATCAGTTTGAATGTTAAGCTGAGCTTTGGGTACATAGACGAGGAAACTCTTACTTTCTTCGACATCTGTGGTAGTTGCGATTTGGGTGGTGGTCTCGCTTTGAGTTGTGGCTAAAAGAGGATATTTTGGGAAATGAGACAAGATAGCAAAAGGATGACGTTAACTATGTGAAATCAGTTTGGTAGTCAAACTGAGCATTGAGTACATAGACGAGGAAACTCTTACTTTCTTCGACATCTGTGGTAGTTGCGATTTGGGTGGTGGTCTCGCTTTGTGTTGTGGCTAAAAGAGGATATTTTGGGAAATGAGACAAGATAGCAAAAGGATGACGTTAACTATGTGAAATCAGTTTGGTAGTCAAACTGAGCATTGAGTACATAGACGAGGAAACTCTTACTTTCTTCGACATCTGTGGTAGTTGCGATTTGGGTGGTGGTCTCGCTTTGTGTTGTGGCTAAAAGAGGATATTTTGGGAAATGAGACAAGATAGCAAAAGGATGACGTTAACTATGTGAAATCAGTTTGGTAGTCAAACTGAGCATTGAGTACATAGACGAGGAAACTCTTACTTTCTTCGACTTCTGTGGTTGTTGCGATTTGGGTAGTGGTCTCACTTTCAGTGGTGGCTAAAAGAGGACACTTTGGGAAACAAGATATGATATAAAGAAGATGAAGAGTGTTGTGCGAAGTCAGTTCGATAGTCAAGCTGACCATTAGGTACATAGACTGGGGAAACTCTTACTTTCTTCGACATCTGTGGTAGTTGCAATTTGGGTGGTGGTCTCGCTTTGTGTTGTGGCTAAAAGAGGATATTTTGGGAAATGAGACAAGATAGCAAAAGGATGACGTTAACTATGTGAAATCAGTTTGGTAGTCAAACTGAGCATTGAGTACATAGACGAGGAAACTCTTACTTTCTTCGACATCTGTGGTAGTTGCAATTTGGGTGGTGGTCTCGCTTTGTGTTGTGGCTAAAAGAGGATATTTTGGGAAATGAGACAAGATAGCAAAAGGATGACGTTAACTATGTGAAATCAGTTTGGTAGTCAAACTGAGCATTGAGTACATAGACGAGGAAACTCTTACTTTCTTCGACATCTGTGGTAGTTGCAATTTGGGTGGTGGTCTCGCTTTGTGTTGTGGCTAAAAGAGGATATTTTGGGAAATGAGACAAGATAGCAAAAGGATGACGTTAACTATGTGAAATCAGTTTGGTAGTCAAACTGAGCATTGAGTACATAGACGAGGAAACTCTTACTTTCTTCGACTTCTGTGGTTGTTGCGATTTGGGTAGTGGTCTCACTTTCAGTGGTGGCTAAAAGAGGACATATCGTAGATGATCAGAATTCTAACTCTACCAAAAGAAGTACTGATCAAGCTTAAAAGGGTTAAGTTGAAATGTAAAGTAGCAATAAAGCAATGATGCCATTCCTTAAACTACTGCAATCTTATTGCGTTGTAGTATGTAGCTATGTCGAAATAGTTAGAAGAGAGAGAAGGAGAGAATAAAAGAATGAAAAGGAGAGGATAAAAGAATGAGAAAGAAAGGATGAAAGAGAGAAGAAGCTTTTCCGGTGAATCATTTCAAAAAAACTTTTTACCACACAAACTGTTTCTCAAAGTCTGGACCAGGCTGTTCCTTAGATCTTAGGATGAATTCAATCAGGAAAAAGAAAGACAGAGATGTTCGGGCAAAAACAATAATCAAGTTTTTAAAGATAAACAAAATGTTGATGAATTTCCAAAAGTTGCTGTCAGTCTCGTTCAAACTTTTTTTGATTCAACTCATATCATCGAACATTTTGGGCAGAAGATCAATCTGACCTGCGCTTAACCAGATTCAAGATACTTTGAAAGTTTTAATTTATTAAGAAGGTCTTTTTATCTTGCGGAAACGGAAAAAGTGTGCTGTGTGTGCGAGAACTAAATTTTGCTTCCGGACAGAAGTAGACTGTTGGTCTTCTGCAAGCATCATGCAGAAACATATAAAGAAGCTGATTGTGAAATGATAGAACCGAGAGTACATAGAGAGTTAGAAAAAAAGTTCTTCGTAACATTGAAATAGTTATTAGGAAGGATAGATTAGAGAGGTAATGTAAAAGCGAATTATCTTACTTTCCACCTCAACCGTGGTTGTTTCTTCTGGAATGGTTGTAGTGAGATCAGATACTGTTGTTGTGAGATCGGATACTGTTGTAGTGAGATCGGATGAAGTTGTTGTAACTAAAAAGTGTTGGTGTGTGTGTGTGTGTGTGTGTGTGTGTGTGAGTGAGATTGGCCAGTGCTCGTTGAATGTTAGAAGCTATCTATATCATGACAAACATAACTAGAATTAGAGTAGTGGTAATTCTGAAGTTATGTCCGTTCTATGAATTTTCGATATTAAGCTCACTGTGCAGTCGCGTACTATAGTTTTCCATCAAGTTAGTTTATATTTCATTTTGCATTGTATTCTCTTTGAAAATGTTTTGCCAAAGCAAGTTTTTAGCGTTTTTTTCTGGGAGATTTCTATTTTCCACATTATCAGTTTTTGTTTACAGAATTTCAGACAGTCTTCTATTGAAGAAGCTGTGCCAGCTTTCAAAAGATTTTGAAGAAAACTTAGATGATTCGAGTTTTACCTTCACTTGAAGCTGTAGTAGTTTCTGAAAAGTATCACTTTGAAAAAGCGAATTGAAGACTGTAAGAGCTCACCTGCAGCAACTGTTGTTGTGACGGAAGCGGCAGTAGCTGAAAATATATATGATGAGGACGTTGAGGATTAAATGATAAGAGTTAATGAAAGTACTTGTTTCTCCTCCTGTATCCGTGCGCATACATTGAGAAGTAAGCTGAATGAGGACAGTGAAGATTATTAGAGTTTGCATAGTTATCTAAAATCATATCATTTTAAATGATATAGGTATAAACGAATAAAGAGTCGAGGTAAAAGGATTCTCGTAAGACACAAAAATAACACTTCGCAATGCTCTGAATCAAAGGAAGAACATTAAAAATACAGGAATGGAAGATCTAGTCGAGATATCAGGAATCCTTTTATCTATGATTATATACTTATCCTTTTTCATATATTTGAGAGAATAAAGAACGGATCGTATTCTTGAAAAATGAGAAGCCAGGTGAATAGCTTAACGATAGCTTAATTCTCAAACAGGTTTATCTTTTGTATTGGAACTTCGCAACAACTGTACGAGATGAGACAAGATGAGAAAAAGAAGGTGAAGTTAGGAGGAGAAGATGAGAAATAATGTGAGAGAGATAATTTAAAAGCAAAAGAACGTATGGGCTAGAGATTTTCCCACCTTAATACAATGATCATAATTTTGGAGACCACAGAGATAGATAATCGAGAAGATTGTAATAAAAACACTGAATCAGGTGTAGCAAGATGGAAGAAATTGAGTAATTAATAATAAAGGCATACCTGGCCTACCCGTCAGGCCTTGAATGAAGCAAATGATCTATCCCGACCGTTTTATCAAGCAACTCACCCGAACGGCTTCGCCACCAAATGCATACATCCCACCTCCCACTCGTCTTGACTGAAATGGAATCAGTTGTCGTTTTTTGCGATTTTCTACCGCCCTCCCGTTAATTGGCCATTTAATTTTTTCAGGAAACGAACATAAAATTCTCAAAATGACATGAATCGCAAAACATCTTCCAGGTTCCAGGAAGAAATATCCTATAGAATTTAGCGGGAAAAATGAACTGAAATCTCTCTGAAGCTCATATAAGAACTATCCCAGATGGTTGAACTAGAGATTTTGATAGTTGAAGTTTGATCAAAGAAACAACATGACGACAAGTGATCATTCGAAAGTTATTCGCTCTGAGGAACGATCATTCCTGACCTATACACCTCGCTCAGTAATTGCAAGTCCGAGAATAAGATCATAAACCGTATTTGCATATATGTGATAAGTTCAATTAAAATTTGAAGAATCCCGTCGACTGACCGTTTTCTTCATCGCAAAATCTAGGTGACAAATTACAATATGTCATACTATTCTTAATTGAAATCGAAGATGAAGAGAGTAGAGCAACAATTTTGTTGAAACATAAAAAAAATCGAATAAACCAATCTTATTCAGTTGAGGCGGGACTGATTCACCTCAAAACTTTATTGCACCTGGGTTCAGGATACCTTTTTACAACACTTAATTACCAAGAAAGTTGTCGCATAATCTTCAATGAAGTATCTTTTCTTTGTCAGCTTTTTTTGCTGTTAAAAATTGTCATTTTATCAAACAATTATCTGTATGTCAGAGGACTGAATAAGACGGAAGTCATCTCCTTATCAGGGTTTTCTTAATGACCAAAAATCGCATAATGCAATGATATGGCGTATGTAGATGTTATATTTTCAGGAAAATAATTGAAATGGCAAGCTTGTTCAGCAAGAAGAATCAAAAAATCGAAAACTTAAAGAATCAAATGATATGAAAGCGTGTATGCCCGTATGTTGTTATGGCAGTTTTTGGTTTGCAACTAAACGTTTCGTTATCTTTTCAATAAACTCATCGGATGTTGTTTGGGATGTTCCAAGAAAAGCTTGAATAGTTTATAAGACATTCTTTCTCTTCCTCCTCTCCCTCGCCTCTCTCTCTCTATATCTCTCCGTCTCATAGATGCATTGTTATCGTTTCCGAATTCTAAAACCGTTCTGAACCTAGACCTCAAAATCGCGACAAAAATCCGAATCCCCCTGTTATACAGTTGACGTCATCTCTGTTCGTCAAACCTGAACTTATGAAATGATGCGACACGATTGTTCGGGCTTTTTATCTTTTGTCGATCGAATTTTTTGATGTCTCTATTAGTTAATTATTATTCTACATATATCTTATTATTCAATCTTTCTCCTGACTTTCGAAACTAAAAAGGAAGTTCTTCTAAAAACGCCGTCACCTATATCGTTAAAACTAATAGCATTTCTCAACTATTCTTTGTCGAAAAAAGGATTCTCTGATAGAATAGACTCGATATGGGAATTACTTCCTTTCAGCACCTTTTTCCTCTTAATCAACTAACTGCACCCGACTTGTCGTATCTGCATATCAAACAAGTTTCTAAGATAATCCCGCAATGCGACTTGACGCTTCTTCACCGCAACTTGACGTCACCACGTGGAATTCTTATTTTATCCTGACCGAGTGTAGTGAACGGTTGCTTCTCGATTTTTTTTTGGAATTCACTTTAACACTAATTCTATGAAAGACAAATTCCTTTATTTCAAGATATTAAACATTAGTTTGGATCAAATCATCATGGAAACAATGTTAATTCTTCATCGGGAATAGTGAGGTGGTGAGAACATTATCGTACGATTATAGGAATTAACATTAAGGAATAAATTAGTATTAATAGATCGACAACTTTTTAAGATATGAAATAAATAAGGATATATGAAATGTTGATTAAGCATACGACAAAGTAGATTAAATAGTAAGCGAGTAATCAAAATGTTTGATACCGCTGAATGAAAGCCGTAACGTAAATGAGTTCGAATGTTGTATTAACCCGTTAATTATTAAATTTAATTATTATTTTCCTGGGGATCAGCAATTTCAATTTCTGAAAGTTTCTATAATTTACTCCTCATACCATGCTCAGACTTACCGCCGTTAACGGCTCGCTCGGCACTCTCATCGGCCATTGGTACTTCAAGGTGAACATTTGGTTGTGGATCAGGAACGTACTCCTCCTAATTAATTAATGAGATCAAACTATTAAACTTGAATCTAACTCTTTGGGCTGGGAATCCTCTAGCTTCGGCAAACGCATCAAGATAATTGGTGAAAGATCGAAGAATGGCCAGTTCAGGATTATGAATAACCATCGCTCTGAAGGTGACAGATAACTTGAAAATAGATGTATAAAACTCACTCTCCGTTGTTGAACATTCTCAAGAATTCACGGATAGGTAGAAGAGATTCAACTCCCAGTATTCTGCCCAAGGTCAACTCATTTTCCAATTCAGCTAAGCCGATAGGTGGAAGAACAGGAGGATGATATCTGACAAATGTGGATTGAAGAATTAAAGTGATTCAGTATCTTACTCTCTGAAAGGCCGATCACTTCTGGAATAGTGGAACCCAATCGCTCCTACTACAGTTATAGCCCGACGGCGCATGTATCTCAGGAAAGTTTGAGGAGATATAGAAACGTTTATGCATGGAGAATCTCCGAATAGTCCACGATATGCAGCAACCTTGACAACCCTTTCACCCGTCTTCGTATTAGGGACTGCTGGTCTTATATCTCCTGATAGAATAAGCATGTAAATAATCTAAAACTTTTGACTTTAAATGGTTTCGCGTCGGTTACATGCCTCCTGATGATATAAACGTTCATGACATATTTCTCTCAAACGTGAAACACGAAGTCTCAATTCGTCATCAGTAAGAGTGGTCAAGAATCCGCGAGGGACGGCTAAAAACAATGAAATAGAAGTTGAACTTAAAAGCAATTATCTGTGCAAACCTGAATATGATTCAGTGTACGCGCTGATGACATTAGTGGGACCGACTATAAAAACAGAATGCACCTAGTACTTTAGAAATATTACCTCTTGCGGGCATAGTATCAACTGCTTGGTTGGGAGCATTTTGTCGAGGTGCAGCGTTCCTGCTTGTGCTGGCGGCATTTCGATTAGCAGCAGATACAGGAACAGCGGGAGCAATAGCAACCGCCACCGGCGCATTCTGAGGCATATTTCTAGGCTGAGCTTGGTTGGGATTCGAATTTCGATTCTGATTTCCATTGTTAAGAGAAGCTAAAAAGAAACTATGTGAAAAATCTGTCTCCAATGAATCCGGTATGACCTTGTCCCCCTCTAGCAATCTGGTCAGTAACTTGACGTCTCATTTCACCTCCGTCTACAACCCGAGATCCACTTTGAGCTGGTTGCGCAGAAACAGCAGGTCCATTTGCATTAAATAAGCCAGTTGGAGCGTTCACTACTTGCATGTTATTCTCCCCATCTCTTCCTCTGTACGAAGGATTCAGTTCCATTCGTATAGCGTTTTCGGCAATCAGAGCAAGAGCGTTTTGAGCCATATTTGCGGATCTCGCATTATCGTTATCAACTTTGCTAGGACCTATAAAGAATGCACATGGTACACAAAGCTGGTGGTGACACGAACCTTCGCCTGTGATACTACTACTAGTTGGCAAATTGCCTGACAATCCTGTTGTAGCACATCGTAAAGTAGCAATTGCTTCCTGAACTGCAGAGCACCAACTATTCAAATGAGAAGTGTGATCATTGAGCGAAGGAATCATGATAAGTAACTCTGACAGTAATCCTTGGAAATCTTGAAAAATACATTGAATTGAACAGATGATTGATCAATTATTACCCAACAACACTTCAGGAGAAGCATCTGGTCTGACGGCGACTTGTAAAAGACGTTCGATCCTCTTCAAGATATCTAGTGCCATATTCCAAGCAACAGAATCATTATTAACCATACCTAAAATGAAAAGCACAATTAAACAGTATCACCAAGAACTTCTTACGTTTAGTATACGATAAATGAAGTGAAATATTATTCATCATGTCAAGTAAGCTTCTCTGTCTCTCGGACCAAACACCATCCCGAGCAGCGGAACTCCTAATCAGTCTAATCAAGTTTGTAATATCGGCTTCTGTTTTTGAATCGAGCTTCAAAGGTTGAACATCTGAACAGACAGAGTTTTTCCTTCTGCCTTTTCCAATTGACTCTAACCTATATGAAAATCATAACAAACATTGATCGACACATTAAACTCACGTCCGACCACTAAACCCTCTACTCTCCAGTTCTTTATGATCCATAGGCTCACTGATAGCCACGCTCAAATCAGGGCTCTGAAATTTCACGATAGGAATAACACTTTGACTTTAAACCGACATGAGCATCAGCGGGGATTTTTTCCAGTGAAGAAAACCGTTGACAATCACCGGCAGGGAAGCTCTGATTATCTCCATCTTAAAGAAAACGTATTTCAAACGAAAGTCCGTGATGTGATAACCATTTTTGTTCAACAGCTCCAATTCGATGTCGTTACCTCTAGAAGTAGCCCAGCAAGCTGAACCATTTTCTCTCAACACTCGTGCCTGTTCGAAATGATGTTTAAGGATAATATGTTCCTATTTTTCTTACCCTCGGTACACCACCGGTAGAAAACCAACCAGCGATGAATGCTATAGACAGAATGAAGAAAGGTATGGCTGGGAAAATCAGGAACACAGCTACAACAGCATCAGCTCGATAGGGCATGTATACGTTTTCCAGAACACAGTGAGAGCTAACGTAATCAGAGTCCTCGACCTGGAACCAATCACTCGTTCCGTTCTGCATGATAGCAGTAACTTTGCACCTGAATTTCAAGACATATATAAGTCACAGAAAAAATTGCGTGAACTTACTTGATATGTTGTTTCACTCGATCGACTTCCTGATCGGGATCGACAGCAATGAATGAAGCATGAGTCAACCAACTCAGACCGATTGTTAAAATGACCGATATCAGAATGGCAACTAAAAACAAACGTTAACTGGATTTCTTCACTAAGACTTACATGACCAACGTGGATAAATACCATTGCGATGTCTTTCTCGGTAACTAGTCATATTTCGAGTATATAGAAAAGCGAACTGCTCTGCTAGAATGTCTTGAGCTTCGCCTGGAACAGCTATAATTAAGAAGTTTAGGACTCGAACAGTAAAGAAGTATTAATTTATCCGAATAGAAAATTTTACAACATTCTTGATAAGTAATCGGATGCCATCTCAACTAACCTTCAGGAGCGATTGTACTTTTTAGATCAACGTATGACTTCATTTCGAATTCTTTCAACTTTCTTGCATATATGCTGCCAGGCTTACGATCCCTGGAAAGAAAAGTTTGCTCTCAACTGAAGCTGATCCTAACCTGTCGTCTATTTCTTTGAGGTTAAGGTTGAGATCTTCAGGGTAGTCGGTGGGACCGAGAGTTTCATCCTTTTCAGCAACAGCAACATCTTTGAAGTTTACGTTTTTCAAATCATCAATTCCGTAAGCTTTAGCGTCATCAACCCACTGAACATCTCAATATAATAAACTCTATAAATAATTCAAACCCAAAGATATCGATAAGCACGAAGCCTATAATAATCTTCAATCTTAGCATAGCGTTCCCGCGTCTCCTTGATGATGTCTTCAAGAATATTATCTGAACTCTCTACATATAAACGAGAACAAGGTTTTTAATTACCGTCCCGGACAGATGCAAACGCAAAACAAAGGCTGCCGATGACAACGTACAGGGCAAATATAGGCACCAGGAAAAAAGAGGAAAGCTTCCCAGTGGATAATAACCCTGTATGGCACACTCCTGTTATTCCATCAAAAGCTTGCTAAAAGAGCATTAATAAGGAGGAAAGTAATTTCTTAATCTTACCACATTAACGAATGCTAGAACGATGGGAAGCAAAATAGATGGAACGTTGATCGAGAGCATCAATCCTCCCCTAATTCTAACTCCTTTACTGAAAACCAAAAAACTTCTTAGGGGAAAAAGGTTCAAACATACACTTTCTTTTGATCTTGGAAACAAGGTGACCAAATGTTAAATGCATAATGTGCAAGTAACCATAAAAGAGAAGAAAGATAACTATAGTGAAGAAACACAGACTGCCATACACACCTAAATAGCAACATAAGATATCTTAACCATGTTTCTCATTACCAGTCAAAGGCTCTCAAATCATTACTTCGCCGAACACCGCCGGTACACTCTGCAGCATCAGCAAAATATGAGATTCCCGTGGAACTCCAAATTAAGAAGTATATACTAGCGGAGAATAATGACTGAGTGAAACAGTAAGCAACAACGCTCTTTATGTATATGCGCGAGAAAAAGAACAGATAAGCCTATAACAACAAGTTTTCAAAAATATAAAAGCAGGACTGACCCATATGATAGAAAACAGGACAAAGAAGAACACGCTGAGAAAAAACTGTGCAAAAATTTGATGATCACGATAGAAATCAGGAATCTGCTTACTCCTACAAAACTTTTAACTAGAGACAAAACGCGTGTATGATTACCTGCAAGGCAAGAAGCATGAATCAATTACAGGTCTAACTGCTTGGTTCAAATCATACGGTTTTTCCACTAGCGGAGAAATGCATTTACCAGGAAATTCACTGTTGATGGGCAGTTTTCCAACCTGAAATCTTAACAAAAAATTCATGAAAGATGAACTCACTGAGCAAGAATCAGAAAAGAATTTCTTAGACAAGGTTTTGTTTTTGCTACTCTTAGCCAGGAGTCCATATGTATCATCGTTACAATCCAACAACTCCGGGAAGAAACCAGCTCTTTCAATTTCATAGCATTCTTTTTTAGCCAATAAACAGTTCTGACGGCGAACTCGAGCCCATATTTCAATTGTACCAGTCTAAGCATCAGTGTATTAGCAACGAATTTTATTTAACTGGAAACCTCCAGTTTTCCTTCTGTGGTTTTATGATAGAATTTGTGATATGCACAAGGACGGAACATTCGTACGCAAATCAGAGGAGCCAATGTTTTCCAACATCTGAAAGAAGGAGAATCTCTTCTCTCAATTTTGCTCTTCCTCACTTTGGAAAAGATTGTAGTATAGCGTATTCAGAAGGGAATCTGACTTCGAAAGGCTCATGAACATACGAGTAGTTTATTGGAATTCCGAAACATTTTAATCCGGGGTTGGGTGCATTGCCTTAAATTAATTAAATCACTTTCTTAACTCCATGTTTCGACCCTCAACAGACATATCTATACTTGACGCCTGGGTAAAAAGGAGCCTCATAAAAATCAATACGCCTATGCAACAATGGGTTCTTAGAGACCCGCTTCGGAAGTTCAAAAAAACTCACACATTCTAGGAAAATCGGTTCCATTAGATGGGAATTCAAGTTTACAAGCAGAGTTACATTTCCATATATTACTTTCGCAATTTCTGCCCGTGAGTACTGCAAGCGCTAATTTCTGAAAAAAAGAAAATAATATGGCTTCAATCATGGTTATGTTAAAACCTTATTAATATCGACTTTATCATCATTTAAAACATGATCAGGAAGAGATTGTGATCGAATCTCTTCTAGTAAATCGTCGTAATCGGGATCAGAGTTGACTGCAAAGAGATGTGCTAATGCAAAGACTTTAAACTGAGTTTACCTTGGTCACAAACGTGAAAAAAGAGCAGAAAAGCGAGAACCTTTTGAAGTCGCATTACCAGAAACTACAGTGTTGGACACCAAATTAACATCTGCAAACCCATATTAAGAACGGAATGAAAAGATAACGTAAAGTGTCAAAGAAGAAGGAAGGCTGTTGTGTTGCTCAACGAAAAGAAAACGGCAACAGGAGCGTGTGCGAGATAAATGAAATGTTTAAAACCGCAACATAGCTGACCATGTGGTGTTGATCACAATGGCAACAATCATAAACAGAATAAAAAACTAGGTAGTGAGATAAAACATATGACGTTGAACGCCCCATGGTACTTAGTCACATTCTGCCAATATATAGCAGACTGAGACTGGAGAGCTGTGATGCTACTCTAGTAACTTCTTTGAACTGAAATGCCATATAAAGGAATCCGTAAGCTATCGTGCCTGAAAAGCAACTGGACGTCATATCACGTAGTTTATTTAAAAGAGCCGCCAACTAACATTTAAAGTATAACATACAAAATACAAAAAAACTTTGGAACAAATAACAAAAAACAAATGAATGGGTAGCAAGCTGCTCGACGATGTTTGTGACATCAGACTACACCAGACATAAAAGGTCAAGCTCCGCCCACTTTCCTATATTGGGAAATGCGTTTTATGACGGCTTCTAATTGTCAATTAATTTCTTCCCAGATCAATTTTTTGATTTTGTTCTTTCGCGATTTCTATTTAAGTAAATGTGAGAAAGTGAAAAATTTATTAGAAATTATTAAATAGAAATCTATAAAACTCTACAAACAGCATCGATCACTAGTTAAATTTCGTAAAACAATGAAAATGAGACCTAAGTAGGGGGATCTTTTAGAGTAGTGGTTAAAAAAAGACTAAAACATGTGAAAGAAACTGTCAAATCAGCTTGCATATACACAGAAAATGCATTCACCAGATAATTGATGGCACGTAAAATCGAATAAGACACAGCACAAGCTTAAGGAGCAACTCCAGCTTTTTTAGCCATACTATAGAAATCAGATTTTTTGTCAGCCAGAAGTTTTTTGGGGCTGTCGAACTCAGAAACTCTGCCTTCGCTAAGCACAATAATTCTGCAAAAGATTAGGATATTTTTTTTAGCAGCTGTCTGCATACCTGTCATAATCTAAAATAGTATTCAATCTGTGAGCGATAGTTAAAACAGTTGAATCGGCAAATTCTTCCCGGATGGTTCTTTGAATTAATGCGTCGGTGCTCACATCAACCGCAGCAGTGGCTTCATCGAGTACCAAGACCTTTGACTTTCTCAATAAGGCTCTTGCCAAACATACTAATTGGCGCTGTCCGACACTGAAGAGGAGAAGACAGATGAGGACAAGGACAAATTATTTCAACCTAATGTTCTCTCCTCCTTCCGTTATTTCATGTTCCAACTTAGCAGGCTGCAACATAGCGAAAGGCTTCAAGTTTGCCATTTCCAAAGCATGCCAGATATCATTATCACTATGATGTCCGAAAGGATCGAGATTGAATCTAGAATGCTCATATAAAGAAGATGTTGAGATACTGATTGCACCTTAATGTTCCCGAGAAAAGAACTGGGTCTTGAGGAATAATAGTAATGTTGCTACGTAAATCATGAAGACCAAGTTTTGCTATGTTTATTCCATCAATTACGATGTTTCCTTCGGCTGCTTCAATCATGCGGAATAAAGCAAGAGTGATTGATGATTTTCCTGCAGACATTTGAGATAAAGCATTGCTATAATCAAACTCCACCTGCGCCTGTTCGCCCAACAATTCCGATCTTCTCATGTGGACCTATTTCAGCATTGATGTCCTTTACAACAAGATCAAGACCGGGGCGATATCTGATTATGTAAAATAATACATAACGCCTTAAGATGTTTTCCCAAACCTGGTTGAGTAATTGTTAAGTGTGATCACTCCAGAACTAGGCCAGCCTTTCGGTGGTTCTTCACCGTCTAATGATTTCCATTCTGCTTCTGTCACAGTATCAGAATATTCCTTTACCCTCTCAACCGAAACTATATTGGTCTCAAGTTTACTAATCTGTCTAACAGCAAAGTTGAGAACGGTAGTGATCTACAATAAGATTGCGAAATATACAAGACAAAAATCTCCTGACTCACATTAAGAGCATATGAAACAGATAAACCTATATCTCCGGAGGATGTTGTTTCCCTCATAAGAGCAGCACACAGAGCAGCAAACAAAACGATACTGTTACCCACAAATTCCAAGCGTACAGACATCCATCTGTTAGCCACATAACTCAAATAACGACACTAAAACATTTATAATTAAATCCAAACAGTTTGATCAAGCTTACTTGAACATGAGCATCTACTTTGTTGTCGGAAATTTTGCAAAAACGGTCTACTAGTCTATAAGCTCGAATAGTTGATGCACCCTGAAAGAACAATGAGAAATTAGAATAACCAGACACGTGAGTAAAACGTGAACATGAAAACCATTTCTTTCGTAACGAAGCATGTATACGGTTGCTCATAAAGTCGGCCAAAAGCCTGTTATTATTAGATAATTTTAGAATTACCTGAATACTTTCACTAAGGTGACTGTAAATTGGAGATCTAGTGATGGATTCTAATCTTTTGAGCTGTCGTGAAGTAGCAATATAATAACGCTGAAAGAAATATCTACTTCATCAGCGTTTCACTTATGTATTGACTGACCATAACTTGAAGATAAATGATTCCCAAAGGAACGACGCCTATACCGAAGATTGGAGTTGAGATCATAATCATTAGAATTGTGGAGGCGACTTGCATCAGGCATTGAACGAAGAATTGAACATTCAAAGGTAACAATAAATCAACGGTTTCAATATCCTAGAGGTGAAATAATTCTGACATGACAAAAGTGGAGCACTCACTTTTCCAATTCTATTCAGAATTCTTCCGAATGGAGTTGTATCGAAGAATGACATTGGAGCACGGAAAATGGAATGTAAAAGTGGAGCATGCAGGTTTTTGGAAGCAAGAACTCCTCCGAAAAGTAAAGAGAGCATACCGACAAACACAGAAATAACTGAAAATTGAGTATTAGGTTGAGTTTCATTATCTGATACTCACTTTCAGCAAAACCGAGTGCAGCATAAACACCTAAGCGAGTGGGTACACTCTGAGCTGTTTCATTTCGTTTGTTATCGTTAGACCAACTCGTCAACCAGAAACTTCTTGCCATAGACAACGCTGTGCTTATTGTCATTCCAGTGAAGAAAAGAACAGCAAGCGTGAAACCCATAGCTCCGAAGTAAATGGAATAAGTATCGAATTTGACCTGAGTTCAACTTGCTTCATCAAAAAAATGTTATTATACTTACTCGACCAGTTTCAACTCTTTCCACTTGTGTTAGTTGTCCACCACCTCCGCCGGTTCCCGATGATACAACGCTCGGCTTAACAGTAGATAATCGCCTACGTTTTCTTACAGTCGATGTACTCATTCTTCTCTTAGCTATGATGCCAGAAACAGTTGACATATGGGATGTTCCAAGAACCTAAAAGCAGATTTTGAAACAACTATACTCTAGCGTAATTACCGAATCGATAAGAGGAGATTCAGCTACAATCTCATCGTCATAGTCAATGTCGCTGCAATCTTCATAGCCAGCCTCTTCTTGCGCTTCTTCTTCTTCCTTCTTTCGACGATCACGTTCCTCCTTTTCACATTCTTCAAGTAAAGGAGCAAGAGCACCTTGCTGCATTAATTCAGCATAGCTACCCTCATGCTCAATTTTACCGTCTGGAGTTTGAATAAGCTATAGGTTGACTTAGTATAGAGCTTACCATTCATGATAAGAATCAAGTTTGAATGCTTCAAGAACGATAATTCGTTAGTTACCAAAATTCTAGTTTTGTTTCTCAACATTCCTTCAGGACCAATAACAGCAGAGAAGAGCTGAATAGATACAATTTGATACTCAAAACAAACCAATCCAAAGTTACCTGGGCACCAACGTGTGAATCAACGGCACTCATAGGATCATCAAGAAGGTATACATCATGGTTTTGATAGACTGCACGGGCAAGCGAAATACGGGCTTTCTGCCCACCGGACAAGTTGATTCCTTTCTCACCAATCTCTGTCATATCTCCCAAAGGTAACATTTGGAGATCAGGATACAAAGCACATGCATCCAAAACACGGTTGTAGAAATACTCATCAAACCTAATATTACTGTAAGCAAGGACAGCTTCTCAAAAAAGCTTACTTCTTTCCAAATGTGATGTTTTGTCGCATGCTGTTGTTTTGCATCCAAGCTTGTTGAGGAACATAGGAAACTCTTCCGCTCATACCGATATATCCTCTAAGTTTTTCCATTTCGCCTGAAAATCGATAGATAAGGAGGCTCATCTAAGCTCTAATACCTAGTAAAGCTTGCAACAATGAACTCTTTCCAGCTCCAACTCGGCCAACAACAGTAATGAGCTGCCCCTTTTGAACAGAGAAATTAAGTTCCGAAAGTGAGGTGGCACTCTGATCTTCGGGCTCCCAAGAAAGATTAGCATCGGTAACATTAATGCAATCATCATCTATAAAAATCGAGAAGTAAGAAAAAAACTTTGAAACTAACTATCGCGAGCTTGTGTGTCGATGCATTCCTGTGACAACTCCTCAGCTACCAAGAATGCTTTCAGCCGTTTGTTTGAGACAAAGACCTTAAATGAAAAAAATTTGGAAAAAATTACGAACAGGTACTTACTTGAACAGTTTGTGTTATGAGTTCAGCAACTTGCGACATGGGCGAGCGCATTTGATTGAAAAGTGTGAGAGAAACAAAGGCAATGTTAGGTGTCAGAACATTCTTAGGATCAATGAAAATGAATGTAGAGAATGTGAATAAGGCGACCTAAATGTAAGCAGTATGATTTCGTTGAAAATTAGTTAAATACCAGGAAAGGTGAAGCAGTGTTCAACATATCAGAGAATGTGCGAAGGAAAGATGCTTTCTTGATTAGTTTCAATTCTTTCTCACGGAGAGATACAATAACACTTTCCATTGGAGGCTCCCAAGCATAAAGTTTGATAACCTTCACAGTTTGTTAAAAAAAAGACGAAACAGACTAATAAGAATACCTTTATGCCATTCAGCACTTCATTAACCATTTTGGTTCGTTCATCTTTATATTTCATTTGTTGAACTTGCCATTTTCGTATCACCATTGTTATAAAGAAGTTGATGGGGAAAAGTGCAAGCATTACGGCAACACCAGACATGACAGAAACTCCGATTTGTCGCCAAAGGAAGAAGAGTGATAAACCAATCTAAAACTATACAATTAAGTGTCTCCTTGCTTGAACAAACCAGCAATGGATTACTCCAGTATTGCATAGTTTGAGGAGAGATCTGTTGGAATCTGTCAATATCAATTGACATTAGATTAACGATTTCTCCGACAGTGCGCTCTCTTCTGGCAGCATTGGATAGTCGCAATGTCTAATAAAGATGAACATATGAATTATTATAATATACAAGCTTACTTTTTTGTATACGGCAGCTGTTAGACATGTTTGAACTCTGGTACCAACACGATACATCAAGTAAAAGTAATGTGATTGTAACAGTGATGATAATTGTGAGCAACCAAACATTGTTAGTGCAAGAACAATACCCTGCCATAAAGGAGCTTCGGGATGTTCAACAAAATTGATGAGTGATCTGAAACGATGCTTGCTAATCTGGTTCATGAATAGGAATTCTTACTTAAGTAGTACAGGATTACAAAATATAAGAAGATCAGATATTAGCTTTACAAACATAGCTGTGATGACGTCCCATTTAAATAGTTTGAACAAGCACCAAAGAATGGAAGGTGGTTTAAGAGATGGGGGTTTAATTGGCAGAGATCCATAGTCGTCCTGAAAAAAAATTTTGAGCTTCTGTGTTGCTTGAACAGCATACTGTCTCCTCAGTCTGAAGTAAGGGTGTCTGATCAGTACTGGCAGACCTAGACCTTCTTGTGCTTGCACGAGATCTAAGAGTATTAGCACGGGACCGCCTTCCGTTGTAATCTTCAAAAAAAAATACATACATCATAATATATAACACTTACCTTTTAAGGCTTTGTCCCACAGCTTGAACCATTTAGGAACTAATACAGTCGAAGAATCATCATCGTTTAAAGCATAGAGATCTTGAACTTCCAATGGTCTCTTCAATCCTTTTGAGCAGATGTCATTGAACCAACGCATCGTCAAACGATTCAAGAATGAGGAAGTCATTTCTGGCGAAGTGATCTACAACAAATCAATTAAAAGAGCTTAATGAAAACAGAAAACATACCCCATCTTCATTAAGGGATTTATAGTTAGAAGCTGGGCTATCCGAGAAGGCATACATTACTGCCTCGATAGCAGTTATGGGCCACCAAACCAAGTAAGCAAAACAGCGAGCATGATCATAGAACCCCATTTTCTGAAAGATAAGACCTCAAGCTTAAAATACAAACCAGAAAACACAAACCTGAGAGCTACCAAGTCTATGTAACCAGTAATATAATTCAGGAACACCGCAAAAAGCAAATAATACCCAGGATAGGAACAGACCGCCAGATGTGACTTTTCCATATACTCGACAAGAATATCCAAATATGGATAGAATAATCTAAAATAAAATAATAGCGAATAAGCATATTTTATTATCAAGGCAAACTGTGAACTAACCATTGCTAGACAGAGCATCAATGGATAGACAAATTCCACGGCATCCGGAAAATCAGAAGCTACTGCTTGATAGAAAGCCATGGCAAAAAGCAAAAAGGATAGTATGACGAGAGTTATTGCGAGCGTCTAAGATTATATAATTATATTCAAATATCTTTTTTTTTGTTGAGAAAAAAAAGAGGAAGAAGAAAACATGATTACTTACCACTTTAGAAAGCAAAAGACGTGTCCATGGCAAAGGATTTTCATTTCGATAAAAGATTTGTCCAGTTAGAACGGGGGCACAAAAAAAAGTGAATAAGCATGGAATCCATACGAGAACCGTATGATGAAAACATTGAGTCAATGTTGGAATATGAGTTGAATTCCATATATTATCATCCTATAATAAAATATAATTGATTTAAATGACAATACAGATGAAATTATCAACAAAAATATAATATAATAAAGTAAAAGAATGAAAGATATCAATGTAACTGACTAACCCAGAACTTTTCGCCGCAAAAGGCATCTAAACCTTTTAGATGATCCGAATAAAGAGTTGGTTCCATTAACTATTGATAAATATCTGCCAATATATTTTCAGCTAAGTTTTGTTATAATGTGTTGTTAAATCAATATTGCATTAGAGAAGAAGATTTAGTCCTTGTTATAAGAGCTGAAAAATAATTTTAATTTGTTCGCTTATCACCTATTAGTATCAAACATTCACAAGCATTTTCTCAATCACTATTGAAACATCAAGAAAAAGAATAATATTAATAAAAACGATAATAAATAACAATATAATCTATTAAGTGACAAACAATTAAGATAATTATATTGAATTATCGTATAACACTGTCTATAAATATCTTGGCGCCTAAATGGTCATCTCTTAGTATGTCCTTCTCTCGCTCCATCTACTCACCAACTCATCTAAAATGATCTACAAATTGATCAAAACTGATCTGTCTGTACTGAGGAAACTATAAGCAGCTGCCATTTTCACATTATTAACCAATTGGCAAGAAAGTTCAAACACAAATTTTTAGAAAGAAAAGATGAAAAAAAAAGTTTTTGTGCACTCAAATATAATTTTGATAATAATAGAATTGAAAAAGAACAAAAAAAGCTTGTAAAGTTGAATGAAAAAAAAGTCAAATCGTCTTTCAAATTGGCGATAATTCATGAAGAGGGGGTAGACAGCGAAAACTGTTGAAGTGACTGATAAGGAAATCCGCTACTGACATACGACGAAACTTAGAAGTTTGTCTCTTACAAATCTTCATTTAGAAAGTGCGCAAAGACTTTGCCGGAATTTTAATAGATATACATGTATATATATGTAACAATGATGATCTTATCACAAATAATGCTTTTGATAATCATCGTTGTTGACAAACATATCACGTGTGGTATAAGAAATACATTAGCATAAGATGTTGTTATGCTTGAGTTTAAACATTAATCAAAAGATTTTTCTTAATGTAATTAAAGATGGTTCTGACCTTCTAGTCACATGATATGATATGGTAAGTAGTTAGTAAAAGAAACACATGTGATATAGTAAACGATAGGAGATGGAGCAATTTGTATGATAAGCTAGCTAGACAACAACGTTCTCAAATGGTCATTTATGGATGTCCGAGATGAAAGTTTATTGTTTCTTCCTCTGTATTAGTTGTTTTTGGTATTCATCATAAGAATATTGTACAAAACATTGTCCTCTCTCTCTCTCTCTCTCTCTCTCTCTCTCTCTATTTCTCTATTTCTCTTTCTTACTCGACACCTCTCTAACATATGTAGTTTGGTAGTTGTGAGAGTTGAATTGGTTCATTTCCAATAACTTGTATCATTACATACAGTTATTTATTTTAAATGAATTTCTAATGTCTTTTGCCACACATTTCGATCATAAAAGCTTTCCAGAGAGTGAGAGAGAGAGGTAGCAATAGAGATAGAGAGAGATTGAACGATAAGCTTGTTTAGGCAATGGGAGGCATTATACCTTCTGACCGTAGAAGTGATCAAACAAAAAACAAAATTACATGATAAAAATATATAAAATCAAACATCATGTTGTCTATATAAATAAGAAGGAAAGAAAAAAAAGGATGAATGCTAAAGTTTCTCCAATCCATGAACGGTTTAGGCGTTGATAACAATTTTGAAAACGAATGTTAAAAAGCGTAATCAGTTAGATGTGTATTGAAGAAGCATTGTCTTTTTCGTTGATTCACCATCTACCCCCACTTCTCTATGTTCATGCTTTATCAGGCTGAATGTAATCTGATGGAATTTCTTCTGATCACAAAAAAAAAATTTTTTTTTTAGAAATTCCCATACATGCACAAGCAACCATACCCTATCTTGCCTGAAGCAAAAAAAATCTTTTTTTTTCTATTTTTATCAATATCAAACAGCTGAAATGACAAAGATCTTATGTCATTTGAGTCTCTAATCATGCCATCAGAACAACCTCAGGTATTCTACTGACATTCACCGTTTAGCGCCATATAAGTACATGGTTTATTCATTTTCTCATTGTTTTCAATCAGCATAATTTATAAAGCTGATTTTATAGTACATCTTGCCTATGATTTGCTCTGCTTTTTATCAGATCGTTCGAATTTTCATTTGCTGTCTTCCTCAGTAGTCCCTTCAGGCTATTTCGAATACAGTCGTATACTTTTCCTTTGGCTACGAAAGTCTTCATTTGAAGCACACACAGTTCTCATAAGTATCTCAGGCTAACAATGGAGGTAAATCATTTTTATATTATTTCCCATTCTTAATACTCAAAAAATATACTTTGTATAAAAATATGTCTTTGTAGGAAGCTGGTAAGATCGTAAGAAGTCAGAACACATTCAAAGTCCTAGTGATTGGTGATTGTGGGACAGGCAAAACATCAATAATTCGTCGATATGTCCATAATATGTATAATACAAATTATAAAGCAACTGTATGTTTTACTTCTTTCATAATTCAAAGTTAATTTGAAATTTGCCTGCCATGTAGTTCGATCTTATGCTCTTAGCTACAAACAGAAAAAAAAATCATTTTTGTAACAATATTTGTGTGGAGCGGTTGCGCAATTCTTATTGTCATTATGTAATCTCTTTTTTAATTTTATAATTTCAGATAGGAGTAGATTTTGCTGTCAAAATATTAGTGGTTAATACGACGGAAATAGTTCATCTTCAGATGTGGGATATATCAGGTACGCTAACTATTACTATTCTTTTGGAAAATTTGACAAATTTCTTCTGAAAATCGATTTTCCTCATATGTTTCTTTGTGTCGTATTCTTTCTTTGTTGAAATCATAGTCACTAGGTGAGAGTTTTATTAAGAGAGATACATTGATATGTTCCTATATCATGGAAGCACCAGAATAATGGGGGGAGGGGGAGTAAACTTAAGCTACGATTGAACAATTTCATATTTACAAACAATTCTTGAGCGATTTTAAAAACACACGGGATAGAAAGAAATAAAAAGAAAATAAGAGAGACAGAGAGAGAGAGTGTGTAGTTTGAACAATGACGTGCCTTTTGAAAATTAGCAATTTTTAAAAGGTTTTATCATTGTTTGTGTATTAGGGTAGTTAGAAGTTGCGCATTACAATCATCATGCAGTACAAACTGTTGACATCATAGGGCAGGAGAACTTTCAGAATAAAAAACTATTTTCAAATTTTTTGAGCAAAGTATAAGAATAACATCCGTTTCTATTCTAAGTGGCAAGGTTTCAGACAGAACGGTATCGTTAGGTGTTCAAGAAAGGAAAACACGAAAGATTGTAGTAATTGAGACATTTTGAAACAGAATAGCACATAAAATATTCTAAACTGTTTAAACTGATATTCTAACTAGTGTGACAGTGTGAGATGAAGAAGGAAAGTCTCAGTTGTTGAATACATGACCTATCTGAGTTTGTGCTGCGCTTGATTGTACTCGTCGATGATGATGCTCTTGGCCATTAGGATTGGCTAGTGCATATCCGTAGAACCTATAAAGTATTTTCTATTATAAAAATATTTTATGAAAAAAGAAAAAACTAAATGGTAGAGTGAGTTGAAAGACATGATGTGAGAGAAAAAAAGGTTTTAATTGCTGTTGGTTAGTTGGAGAAGAGAGCTCAGAAACTTTTTTTTCTGATCGTAAATGTGAGACTTCTAGAGTTTGTGATATGATTAGTTTTTATAAATAGTAATGAGTGCAGATAATTGAGTGCTTATATCTTACCCTGATTCAATTTGATATGGCTGTCCATAGAATCGTTTTGATGTATGATAGTAGAACGGGTTCTCATCGGCTGACCAATAGACCGATTGCTCTTCTCGTGCTTGTATGGATATCTATAGAATTTGAGATGCTTTAAATGTTTATATTTGTTATTTTTCTTTACAAATTTTAAGTTATTAAAATGGGATGATGATCAATATCCGTTAGCAACAAATAGATAGTTTTGAATTATATATTGCTTGCTGTTAGATATATGAAACATCCTTCTCTTGTGTGTTGTTACGATTAAGAGAGAAAAGAGAGATTATTTATAATTATTATGTGCGAGAAGATTGAAGCTTTACAGTTCAATTGGGTTATGACATTAGTAGAACGACTCAGCACTCATGTAAATCATGTTCCCGCTTTCGCTCAGCGCATTTAACCCTGCCACATCTCACGGTGTGCCTAACTATCATAACCCTTGTTGATTTCGATAACAATGACTCATCTCTATTTTTTTCGAAAAAAATTTGATTTAATTTTGAATATTCATGCGAACTGAGCGAATACAGGAATTTTTATATAAAAAATTTCAATTTTCTTACCGGACTAGCCTGACTGATGACGACAGGGCTTTGTTCACGGGTTCTAAATTGGCCTGTTCCGAAATGCTCTTCACCTAATGGTGCAACGACTGTTGAGTCAGGAGAAGCGGAACGATGGTGCAGAATATAGGAAGATCTTAAATTATCAAATCGTATGCGGCAGTGTTAAACTGCTATTCACCTCAATGAGCAAATAACTCCGCAGAAGGTAGCAATAACACATGCTAACGCAGCTCCCGCTGCCAGGATAAGAGCAACTTCATAGATTGTCTCTTGATCGGGAGTCGGTCGCAAAACATCATTCAATGAAATAAGGTTTTGCTGAAAATATTTGCTTGTCATTGCTTAACTGGATCGCAATCTCACCAAGTAATATACGTTCGTGATTGCCGGTGAAATGGTGAAAAGAGCCAATGAGGCAATAACAACATGGAGAAGCGATGAGGCGGCTAGTAGTCGTGGATAACATGTGCATCCGAGCTAAAGAATATTGATGGACTCCATTATTCCTCTACCACAATCTCACCTGAACAACAAAAACGGCGAGAGCTAAAGGTCCGTTACCGAGGCGGAAGAAAGGTACGTCCAATGGAACCTAAAGAAAAACTGTTCTCCACAGAAACAGAATAGTCCTCACTTCGCTATATCTCCATTTGCCTAATTCGAAAACGACATAATCTCCAGTAATGACAATGGCATAGAAAAGTGTTCCAAGACTGAACAACTGATGTAATCCTATGAAATTTGATGTAAGGATTAGTATTGATTGAAATATCTTTACTTGTGCTGTGACGGTATGAAGGAGCTGATTGACGGGCAACTTCACGTCCATAAATGATAGAAGATATGGTAGAAGTCAACAACTCAGCACCAAAGACCTAATGATGTTGAAATTAATCAGAGATTGAGAGATCATCATGAACTCACAGCTGTTGCGCAGGAGATTAAAACGATTTGGCCAATGAATGTTTTTCTCTCTCCGTTAACATAAACATCATATGAGCTATATTGGTAGATGAGATTGACTGAAGCACACATTTTTTCCAATGAGATTCCCATGCAGCAAATGTTCAAAATGAATCGCATAGTTATCATGGTTCTTCAATTGTATCTGGTTTAATGCCTTTCTTTCGTGTTTTTACCCATAGTTACTGCTACTCAGAATTCCTGTTGTTGCGAATAAGAAGCTCATCCATAGAAGATCTCCACCCAGAAACTCTCCTCTCCACTTAACATCCAATAATCCCAATATGGTGAGAGCCAGAAGACAAGCTCCCCACAAAATGTGTAAGAACGATAGTAATCTAATAAAATTGTTCTGTCCTAATCCTCTTATCAGTTACCTGCTCTGAATGCGTAACCCCTTTTCAATTCGGAGATGCATACTGAGGAAGTCCAACTGTAAGAAGTTTCCGATGAACACGCATGATAAAGTGCAGATGAAGAAGAGAATGCCTAAAGCAGGAGAGTGAAATTAGAATGATTATTCAATCTGTTACCGAAACAGCCGATAAGAACTCCATGTGCTACAGCCAAGATGTATCTGGGAGATGTACTTGTTGTCACTAAAATGCACCATGCACATAACTAATAGGGTCAAACGTACACATAGTAGCTCTAGTTTCATAGTAGTACTTCAAATCGTATTTATAAAATGGCATTGTGTTATGGTCAACTGTCTTAATGCACCAAACTGCTGCAACAACAGAGAGAGCCAAAGCGACCTAAGTCAAGAAGTTGTCCTCTACTTTGCTGATCACAACAAACTTTAAGATTGAGTTGCTCTTGAGTTTTTCCTCGGGATGCATATAAATCCATAACTCCACTACATACAGCCAACATTGCTGCTATATGATCCAAAGCTATTTTGATGTACTTATCGGTCCCCGAAACCTAAATATGGTACATATCCATAAATTCTGTACTTTTTTTTGTTTCCCAAATCTCTTTTTATGAATGATGAAGAGATTTACCTTTTCATGCTCATATTCAACAAACACGGCTAAGCCCAACACGCCCAATGCAAAAACTGTTTTTATAATTCCCACTGAGGCTAAAGCTTTACGAGAGTTGTACATGGCCATTTCCTGTTCTCTCTGAATAATTCGTTTTTTTAGCTTTCTTTCTCAATAATTTCTAGATTTTACTGATTGTAAAGGATAAATTGGAGATGTGACAACAACCAATTTTTCCAACAGATAGAGAGCTACCAAAGAAACCAAAGCAGCCAGCGCTCCCAAAGCTGAAAACTTTTATAAAATTTTCCGGCTTATTTCATGAAATAACCGATCATGATGGAAGAAATAACGATTCTTGCCGCATAGTTACGATCTTCTTGTCCAAGAGAATCCTGAGTATGTTAATAAGCTTGTCCTGGCAATGATTATACTCACCTGGAATCCAGGAACTTGTTGTACTTGACGTAAATTGTCATGAGCTTCAACAATCTAAAATATCATAACGTTATACAGTGGTTGAGATATTTGATAAACTCTGTAAGTTGTGAACCCATAGAATACTCCTGTAGCTACTCCGATAACCAATGATACAAAATACAGAGTCTTTGTTACTATACTTCCATGGCTACGAAGAAGAGAGTAAATTCCTGAAATTCTTGAGAAGTTAACATGTGTTTGCTTAAGTTTCCCAAAAATTGCATTTAATTCTTCAACGATTCACCAGCTTTCAAACAGTTTTCCAAACCTTAACACCGTTTTGAACTCAAAAAGATGAAGTTATGTTCCCTTTTTCTCTCATTCTGTTTCTCTCTTTTAGTCCATTTCTTCTACAGCATCTCATTATTTCTGTGCTTTTCCCATTCTTTGGTTGCACAAAACCGACTTAACAAATAGTGAACTAGATTGAAAGTGGAGATGAGAGAGAGAGAGATAACGAGAGAAAAAAAGAGATATTGAAATAGAAGACAAAGAAAAGAGAGAAAGAGACAATCATCTAGAAAGAATGCTCTCACGTAAAGTTCCGGACTGTGAGTCTCAGAACAGGCTGGAGTCTGACGTAGCGTTGTGTCAATTGATTATATGCCTATCGGCAACAAAAAATGAGTGTAAGACATTTCATGGGCAATAGCACCAAAAATCATGAAAATGTTTGTACCTATGAGTCCTGTTAGCGCATGAATCCAATTTAAGAGCCTCAAGTCAATATCACGGAAATTGAAGATGTTCACATCAGAAAACTGACTACCGGCTAAGCCGACAGATCCCAGGCCGCAGAATATCAAAACTGCATTACATGCCTTAAATGATAAACCAATTATATTCCCTGTTGAGGAAGAAGTGAGGGTGTTCGAACCTGAATCTGGCAAACATATGCTGAGCGAGCGCTCATCACGTTGATTTGTATAGTTGAAGTAAGCTCTCAAACGTTGTTTTGTTGTAGAAGCCGATGAAAAAAGACTATTCCGGCAATATAGTACTTGATTTCTACCTTAATTATATATATATTAGAAATGAGAAACGCTACGACATAGGACAACGAGTGAGAGGATGAGAGTGTTCGGAGCAAAAATGGAAAAAGAGAACATCGATGAGTCAGGTCTCCATAGCATTTGAAATATTGCGAGAGTTCAATAAACCTCCGTCAAATTCAGTGACCAAATAGCTAAGAGGATTATGAAAACTAAAATGGAGTGAATAGTACTAAAAATATAAAAAATAGTATTCGTAATAAACTATATCATATAGTTAATAAAATATACGATCTGGATGAGAAGCCTCAATGGAGTCATGTAGAGTATAATGAACGGAAATGAAGAGAGAAAAAGATGAAGAGAGGAGAGAAAACGAGAACCGAGACTCAAACTGTTTCCTCTATTCATCATATATCGTTCTGTCAACCATGCCAACTATACACGACAATAGGTTTTACTCGAAATATTTAAAAAAAGAGATTAGAAACTGTAGAGTGTCTGAAGCGTTGCCTTGTGGAAAACCTTGTTCTAACTGACCAGTCAGATGGCATTAACCCCCAAAACCGGAAAATGCTTCTGTTTACTTAGATAGTATGAAGACTGATTGAACATACAACAAAAATATGAAATGAAATATGAAAAAATAATTTGAATTTCCAAATAACATACGAGGCTAAGGGGTATGATATCATCTTTGATTCAAGCTCTAGGTTTGTATATATTTATAAAATAAATACAAAATCTTCAAGTTGAAACATAAATTTGACAGCTGAATGATTTTGCGCGATCGTTTCACATTCCATCATCTTTCATTTTGTAAAATTTCCAATTTCGGTGGTCAAAAAAGGAATTTTGTCAACTATTTTTGATTTATTTGTTGACCTAAAGCTACGGTCACTTACTCCTTTTTTGGAAACGTAAAAAATGAAGAAAAAAGATAAAGAGAACCAGAGAGAACTAGAGAGATATGAATGAGAGCAAAGGACATGAATCCTTTGCAACAATGGACTTTAGAGCATTAAAAAAAACTTTTCTCGTCAATTATTAAAGAAAATGAATGTTCGAGAAAAAAAATGCTTTTATGAGGGATTCTGTGTGACACATATCGCGAGACAGTGAGACGTAGTAATGCTGCATGAGGAAAGTTGGAGTTGACTAGCTAACCAACTAAGACAGTGTTTCTAATTGTGCGTTGCGGATAGTTATGATACAGATTAGATGTATTATGTGTTAGTGAGAGAAGCGAGATGAACCTTTTTTTTGAACTGGGGAAGAACGCAGCACATAATAGAGAAAGTTGCCTAAACTTTTAGGAGAGACGAAGATCAGGCGAGAGTTAAACGCAAAACTTTCTCACAGGAGATATCGTTAACAAGAGAACGAGTGAACATGATTTTAAGATGAAATTTTTCTGATTAATCAAATTATTATGATATGAAATTTGTCGGAAGTGGCTCACAAACGAAAAAACCGGAACTACATTCCGCAGTCGTCTTCTAGCTTGTTTACATGAGGCTTGATCGCGTCACCAAGGTGCTCGCACATCATCAGAAGGCGGTACGTCCTTGTCGTCTGCCGACCATTTCCCAAGCACACAAATTTACTAACCGGAAGAGAAAAAGCCTGAGGGCGTTAAGCACACGAGTGAGAAAGTTAGAATTTGAAGGATGAGAACAACAATAAGAAAGAGATGAGATAGACGCAATGAGATAATTTTCAAGAGCAGATAATGTCGGAATTCTTGAACGGCTGATGAACATTTTGAAAGAAGGCTATGAAAGAAAGAAAATGAGGGAGATGAATGAGTACGCGGCTGAGGCTAAGCGAGCATCGTGAGGAACTGATAATAGTATCCTGGCCGGCAAAAGAGCCTATCAAGACCGGTTTCGTTCGGCTTCAGAAAGCCAGAATACGAATCACGTCAATAGGAGGATCGGTAAACTCATGTATGCCCGAAGGCTATATCTACGAATTACACGGAAAAAGACATAAGATGGTTGTATGGCATGAACGCAAACAAGAGCAAGAGCTATACTCGAGAAGAAGACAGAGCCTTCAGAATAGGTTCAACTATTTTTTCGATCGAATTGATTGAAACCAAAATGGTTGGATTCAAAGTGCTAGTTACAGCGGAAATTCAAATTTGCAACTTCATGACATTGAACTGTATTTATTCTTATTCATGTTCATGTCATAGTTGAGAGTTAAGGATTAACAAATGTATGATTGAATTAGAAGTATGAAGAACGCTGTTTCTAAAGAGTTATGAAAGAAGGAAGAAGACGCTCGTTCTATACGGATGCGCATGAGTACACCAGCTGGCTTAGCATGAAGTTTGTGAGAAGAGACCTGGCGTTGATGTTGGTATTGTACGAAACATGTTGAAAACTGAGAAAGATGCAACTTTCCGTGGAGACGAGAAATGATTAAAGAGAGAAAAGTGTGTAGAAAAAAATGGAAAGAAAAATACTGCGAAGCTCAACTTGCAACTTGTCCGAGCTTGTTCTCGTTGGTTTGTTTCAAACATCTCGCAATCACTGCTTGTCATCCGAGAGCGAAATTGAAAAAAAACCAAGTTGAGTCTTTTCCTATTTTACTGTAGTAAAAGAATTTGCATAAAAGCTGAAGGCAGCAGAAAACAGAGGAAATGTCATAATGTTACATCACCATTTTTTTGAACAAGAGCATTGTCCTCATGCTCAAGTATCATTTGTAAATCTGTTTCGAACACCATTTGGCAAACAATAGCGAAAGGTTGTTCTTACAGAATTCTTATGGTTTTAGCGTAATTACTAAATATTTGATGAGGCATGAAGTATCATATATTTGCTTTTTTTTTCTTCAATTGTTAAGGACAAAAAAATGAAAATTCATAAAGCTTCAGGGCTGATGAGCAATATACATGTTCATGTTTCAGGACAGGATCGGTATGGTGTGATGACACGAGTATATTATAAAGATGCACATGCTGCTGTGATAGTTATGGATAGTACTAGGTAATGATTCTAAGGTTTTTACTTTGAAAAGGGTTTATCAACAGAGAGCAGACGATTGACGGTGCTTTGCGATGGAAGACAGATTTAGACCAGAAAATCAATCTGACGAATGGCGAACCGATTCCAACCATATTATTGGCTAATAAGGTATTGCAATAGTTATTATCATAATTATTTTATTTTTTGTTCAGAATGATTTACCGAACAGTATAACAGACGATAAGTTAGAAGAGCTGCAGAGAGATCATGGATTTGTTTCCGTTGTCAGAGTATCAGCAAAAACCAACCTGGGAATTGATGAAGCATTCTCCAGACTAGTTGATGTTGTAAGCAGGAATCCTTCAAAATCATTGTTTCACACTGATATTTTCAGATTGAAACAAAAGAGAATAATGGTTTTTATAGTTCTGTCTTGTTCAATAGAGATGGTAATGTTCGTTTAGGAGAAGCTCACAACAAGAAAAGAGAAATTAACTGTTGTTATCGATTATAAATCAATATCTTATATACATGACTGTATATTTTGAAACTTGAATGCATTTTTCATTGAATAATTATTAACTATGAGATAATTATATTAATTTATTTGCATTTTTATTAAACTGAAATACAAAAAATATTTAATATGAAACCTTTTCATCTCTACAGAAGTTATGGGAGCCATAGAATGTTTTTTGCAAGCAATTTCAGGAACTATATTGATAGTTGTCAAGATATAAACTTGAGTGTCACTGTGACGTGGTAGATTCAAAAATAAAATTTCACGAGAAGAAGAGAGTCCACAAGCTACCACTCTGTGCCGCGAGACATGTGAAAATTAAATCAAATATACGACCGCTCTGTGGGTTCAGCGGTACGTACAAATGAAACTTTGTAAGAAACCGCTTAACATAACGCAGTTGCTGAAAATGAAACTCTATAAGCGACCGCTCTATGCGGCAAGACAGGTAACAATGAAACTTCACTTCGTTGAGATATCAAATATCTATAAAAACCGTTTGATTTCTCACGTGAAAATATACCTGTTCTCGTGTTCAGATTTTCATTTCCATATACGGATCTCGAGCCACATAAAAACAACACTGTAAGCGCAATCATTCCAATCTCGACACATGAGAATAACACTCAGTTTGTCAATATGATCAAAGTGTAAGATATGATCAAAAGCAATTGTAACTTGTAATGTAATTTATTGAATATATATACTGTAATATTTATGAGTAAAGCGCATGTTCGTTCACCCTTTATTCTTATCTAAAATCGTTGTTATCGTTGACCCTCGTTTTGTCTTTTCTCTGTTGGTATTCCATACTTCACTTTCAGCCAATGAAATCTCTAGTCTTCTTCAGTTTATTATACACTAATTGTTTTTGTAGTTTCCTGGAATACAACAGCGAAGTTTGTGTCACACATGTACACTATATACTATCCATTATGTTTTTTTTACAGTATGCTCGAAATTATTTTGACTATGCCGCAGCGGTTTACTCCAAGGATGTTATGCAATGCCTTTCGAACACTGTGTCTACAACAAACTTGCTGATGCTGCATCATGAGGTTCGTTTTTTATGATCAAACTTGTTGAACTCTTTCGAAACAGGAGTTTGTTTGCATGAGTGATAAATCGAATTGTAAGGTTCTTGCTGTATCATCAGTGCAAGATAAAATTATACATATTTCTGTCAAAGGTCCGAATGAGATCGATAAAATTGATAAAGATTTTTTACGGAAAATTAGAGGAACTGTTGAATTTTTGGATTTTGGCTTGATAGATCATCACTTCAGCACTGCTCATCAATGCACTTGGTTATAACAGCGGTAGATTGTATTGAGAAAAACATTGTTACAGGAAAATAATCAAAAACATTTTGAAATCTGAGAACACATCTGGTTATGATATTGTATTTTCTGGTCATTCAACGGGAGGAGCTTTGGCAACATTAGCAGCATTACAGGCTTACAGAATCGGGGTTCCTTCCTATTTGGTTCGTGCTTAATGCCACATTACAATACATTCAAATTGATAGATACATTTATATACTTATGGCGAGCCGAGAATTGGAAATATACTGTTCGCTAACAATGTTGACCGTCTCTTTGCTGATTCTTGGAGAATAGTGAATGCTCGAGATGTGGTTCCGCATTTGGCATCGTGTCGGTATGTTCTACTTACTATCCATAACTATTATTACTGCATCAGAGACGATGACATGGATATCAAATTTGGGAAAGATTGTGCTGAATCCTCTGTATCGGCACCTCAT
>CALQYR020007446.1:234106-258893 GCA_943334845.2 Auanema sp. JU1783 | reverse complement strand
AAGCGTATGCACACGAAATACACAGAGATGTCTGAAAGTGTAATTAAGAAAGAACTATACATACCTGTGCTTTGGTTCAAGTCTTCTAGGCAAACAAGTGTATTGTTTGTTAGTTGAATTCAATTACATTGAAACTGAATAGTGAAGTCAATACAGCTTGATAACCAAACAGAGGGAATGTCCGTACATGTACGAACGAGCTATTCGTGCACTTCATGATTCGAACGGAAGGAAGTGCGTTGTCGTGTCTGAAAGAAGTGATAGCATAGCCTTCATGGAGGCAACAACCTCCACTAAGACAACTAAAGATATAAAACATAAAATAAAACATTGAATATAACAAATACTTTATATAGACTTCTACATGTAAGGAGATGAACTTGTTTTCGAAAGTTTGCAATGGAGCACCTTGTTCGCAATGGAGCATGATATTGCGAATTGTGCATGGTTGTCAATGAGTGTCATAGACGATGTCAAGACATGAGGTACAGTTGTTGATTGAAAATGAAAAACATCATGAATGATTAAATGAAAATTTGTTTATTCTAATGAGCTTAAATGAGGAGAATAATATCGGCTGTGTTGACACAAATGAAGAACTTTTGGAAAGAGCAAACAATGAAAGCTCAAGTGGATGAATTTAATCACAGCTTTACCCTATCAATCAATTAAACAAAAATCCCATTTATTTCATCTTTTCTTATTTGTCTACATTAATCATTTCAGTCGTTTGTTGACCTTTCCATCGGCTTTCTTCCACACTAACTGCCAGTTCAAATGTGCCAACATTTCAATAAGCAACCATACTCTTATATCTCGCCCCCACACCATCTCTCTCTTCTTCTATCTATCTCTCATCTCTCTTCTCTTCATTCACCTCCGTCGCTCCAACACATACATATATACTCCTTCAGAATCAATATATTTTAAAACCATTTTTTAGTGTTGCAGATGACCGCTTGAGATGGTACGCCCCGAACTTCCTCCTTGCCTTGTATACTCCATATCGCATTTCGTTAACACACCCTCTATGAAGCAAGCTATCACAGGACCATTTGATGGCTATGACAGTTTGAACATTTTCCTGTTCCTCTCATTCTTCAAAAGAATAAGATTGAGAGAAAGAGTGATGTGGGGGTCTATGAGTAGTAGTATGGACCGTTCCCTCCTACCTTCAGAAGATAAAAAGAATCAAATGTGTTATTACAGTTATCTCTGACTCTACTCTCGTCCTCCTTCATATCTCACTCCCTCACTCTCTTTCTCTCTCTAATTTTTAACTTTTAACCTTTCTCTCTCCATCTTCAATCATTTTCTCTTTCATCTACTCTTTTTCATTCAAAAGCATGTTCGATATTAGCTTTATAATGGCTCATCATTGTCACATATTTTCCTTCTCACCTTTTATGTTGTCGGCTCATTTGATAAAGTCAAATAAAAAAAATTTTTTTTTTCTTCACATTTTTCGCTTTCAGCTTAGATGTCAGTATTATAGTGTTCATTGTATCTTGATCCATGATCATCTTTCATTTTTTATATGATATAGTTAATAATGAGTTATTTATTGGTTTCGAGTTTAGAGCCAAGAAGCCAGCCATGGTCAGCGCCAACTTCACACTTGGGCCAACGATTGAAACATGGTTTGATGGTATGTTATCCTATTTCAGTCATTTTTTCTCTCTCTCTCCCTCTCTCTCTCTATACCACCCTATCTCTCTCTCAATTCCCTCTTTTTTGATGTTTTATTGCAATTTACTCATTAATCAAACAACTTCCAAAAGTATCATAATGGAATGTTGACGAAAGAGATTTGGATGTATTTCTTTCAAATCATCTCATCATTTACTTTGCAACAGACGACACTACTGTTGAGTTTTTGTTTCCGTCGACTACTGCCTCTTGAGAGGAACATTTGTTCCTTTCAACCTCCCTCTCTTCCCCCCAGTCCTACCTTACTATTCCAATCTGTTAAGCTTACCTTGTTCATTCTTAGCTCACCTGCTAGCTCATACAGCCGGTAGCTAACTGTGGTGGTAGTGATTGCCTCCCTCCCCATCTCTCACTTATACATTCAAAGTTTTGGACTTACTTACTCATCCATCTCTATTGCCATCATCGTGCTGTTCCTCCTCATTATTTCGTAACTGTTGATCAATTCTGTGAACCGTGCAATAGCTTAAGCACATCAAAAGATCATTTGCAACTTCTCTTTCCAAACAGACGATCATTCCATTCAGAACGTTTCTTCCTTGGCCAGACGTTCTGTTTAGTACTTTTTCATCTCCGACCGCTTGATCCATCACTTTTTTATACCCGACAGCTCTGCAATCACCTAAAATTCCAGACGTATTGTGTGTGTGTCCCCCAACCTGTTATATACCGTCTCTCCAGACAAAGCCATTCTTTCACAATTTCTAATTTTAAGAACCTCAATCTTAATCATCCAAGATAAACTACGCAAGCTTAAACCTATAAAGCTGTTTTGAGTTTGAGTCAGAAACAATCGAAACAGCTCTGAGCGGAAGTTTTCAAAGTTATTTTGTGATTCGGCGACGTTTATTCACAAACGGACGAATCCCATAAATTAATATTTCAATACTCAACCCACATCAACCATACACAGCCTACCATACATTCACTCCGGCCATTCCACCCACTGAGCCATAACTATCCCCCTCCATCTTCATCTAGTGGGTGTAAATCATAACGAATCGTTGTCAGTATAAAAAAGGTGAAGAAGAAGATTAAGGCTGAACCGACATAGAAAGAGGAAGAAGCAAACGAGGGAAGAAGAAAACGAACTCTCTCTTCCTTGTTCATTACCATAAACCCTTATCAAACTATATATTTTTTTATTTTTTGAGCCCTCTCCTATCATCTCTCTATCTCTCTTCTCATTCTCTCCTACACGTGAGTATCATCTATCAGAATGTCTTCTTCTGAGAATTTATTTCCATTAGATTATTATTACCGCGGTAAGTGTTAGAACTTGATTAAATGAAGCCTAACCAGCATACTCTGTTATCTTTCAGCTTTACCGGCTGTCTATATAGTCTTCATTGCCATCAGCTGTGTTCTAGTACTCGGAATAGGCGTTATGACGCTTCGGATAGTATTCATAGTTCATTACTGTGTTCCCAATGAGCATTATCAAGGAGATTTATATTTTATCGTATGGATGCCATTGGTAAGCTTCATCCATCTTAACTATACCATATAACCTTATATCTAAACAGTTTGTCTCTGTTGTATGCTTGGTTGGCAATATCATTCCGCGTGCAGCAGCATTTCTATATGCTGTAGGATTAGTGTAAGTCAACTGTTCACATCAAATTCACTAACTATTATCATATAATTAAGATATTTAATGATGTGCTTACATATAAGCATTGTATTGATCGTCCGCTTATTCGGCTCAAGAAAACAGATGTGCGATTGGCTCATCACAAACGAAAAGGTAATCCTCACTTGCTCTCTTGATCTCTCTCTCTGTCACTTTCTCTTTTTGATTATTTACTTTTCCATTTTTCTTATATTTACATTTATACTTTGAACTTCCACGTGTATACTCACGTGTTTTACCTGCTTAGATCATCTCTCTCATGATCACATTCATGCGATCGATGACGTGTTTCATTTTCAGGTATTCCTCTTCGATGTAAGACCATACTGTTGCTGTTGCCATTGCCTGCCTCCTATGAAGCCGACACCGTTCGTTTCATATCGTTAATCATGTGCTCACGTGCTCATCTTGCAGAAGACGGCTCCGTTATCTATCCTATTTGGTTAAGCAGAGTCCTATCGTTCGTACTTTCTTACAAATCCTTATTGTGGTTATCACATTGGAAGGAATTCGGGATGCCGGAACGTCAGTATTCAATTCAACTCTCCCTCCTACCTCTATAACCTATCTGTTCACCTTTGGCTCTTTGCCTCCCTTGACTTGTTTACAATTTGAATCTAACGCATAAGTTATGCTAATTTCGAAAAAGCTGAATGCATACAGAATCACGTGAAAATTTACGTGAGACGAATGCTCATTTTACAGTAAACAAGGCATGAGAACGGTTGTACATCTCATCTTACATGTAAAGCCTTACTTACACATACTCGCACTCTGTTCGTCTTAGTTCAACACATATAGTCAACTATCCATATCTCTTTATAACGATACCTTTTAAGGACAACACAAGTCTTGAATGGAATAGGAGTTGCTTCAACTCTTATCGCCGTTTTCATTTGTCATGTTATCGTCACAGCATCCAGGGTTATTATAAAATATGAGCTAAAGATAATATTATATAGTATTCGTTTCAGGACCATTTAGAGGATTATAACATGTTTGTAATATTTCGATGTGTGGATGTATCACAGATGTTATTCACATTTCAAAAGTTCATACTTGATCTCATTGCAAAGAATGGTGGAATGGGTGGATTATCAGTAGCTCCACCATCTATGATAAGTCGATGTAAGCTTACTAACTATATACTTTGATCATTTATACTATATGTTTAGTTTGGCATAATATAGCAATGACATTTGAATTGACAATCGTCTGCTTTATACTCTATCGCAACGTTCGGCCAGGAAAATCAAAATTCTTTACGGAAACCAGTGTTCAACGTTCTAATGGCAATGCTGTTCCTTTAACGGACTTGTAAGAGGGCAAGCTCAAGCCATGTGTGTAAGCTTGCAACTTCACGAAGAAGTACAACAACTATCCGGTGCTATTTCTCAAAATTTTGAAAATCTCTCTCATTTCTTCTCTCATCATCCCTCCTCTCCTCTCCCAGTCTCTCTCCCTCTCTGTGTCCTACTGTTATACAGTACTCAAGATAGCATTTCCTAACTGATCAAAGTGTTCCGGGTAACTATGTGGTGAAGCATAATACAATAACAAATGAATTAATAAACTATTTTATTATTTTTCTTGTTTTCGTATAGAAAAATCAATGCGATGATCAGGTTGCGTGATAGAGTACGCCAAGAAGAGAATCTGAATGAGATGATGATGACGATGAATGCGTAAACAGTTTCATTTACCCAATCAGTTGATGAGTTAACCGGTCGTATATCAGTCTTGCCTTCTAAGAACGTCATCTTAACGTTCTTCTCCTCATTAAGAACTATTTGAAAGGACTCATCATTAACTATCTGAATAATTAATAATATAGTATGAATGACTAGAATATTCATCCAACATCTTCTTTCCTACTAATGGCCATGCCGAAGTAGGAGGTTTGGAAGAAGCTCAACACGATATCCGATTTCTTGTTCCTTCTACCTAATCTGCAACATGATTGATGCTCATCAGAGATTAGCATGAAAAACAAACTTGTAAAGTATGCTGAGGATCAGATTACGATCATTCACATCTAGACGTGATGCATCAGATTCTAATTCAAAGTCATCTACTGATATGACTTCTAAGATGTATGGACAGCCCTTAAATGGTGTATGCTCACTAGATATATAATATACTAAGCTTACATGTATAAGCTTGAGATCATCCGTGTATCCTAGGTGTTTCAATGATACAAATGTATCTTTGACAGCATTCTCTTCGCCAACGCTCATTTCCATCTGCAAAGTCAAAATCAATTTGATATTCTTCATCCGAATGTCATTTCATAGAATATGATGACATCATATCGTCTCATTCCTAATCTGCCCTCCGCCCATACCTGCTGTAACTCAATGAATCCAGCGACAGTTAGACAATTGTCCCTCGAATCGAACATTTCCAAAAGATCGTCCCAGTCCTTAAAAGGATGTTTTTCAGAATAGGAGGTGAGGTCTTGCAAGCAACTCTTTCATTGGAAATGACTTCATCGCCGGAAACAAAGAGAAACGTATTGAATTCCATAGAAGACAGTAAGCCGTCTCCATTGAAATCAAACAAGTCGAAGATGTTCATAAGGACCATTCTGCAATAGCATGTCTTGCTATTACTCGGAAGCAATTCAGATGATGTCGTACTTGAAGTTCTTTGTAAGACGTCCATCAGCATTTTGTAATTTCGCTACATTCGATCGTCGTCGTATAGGTATAGATGTGCCTAATGATATCACATAGATAGATGAGTTTGGTTTAAGCACAATCTCATCTGTTGTATACACCTTCAACATATCCATATAAGCATATAGCACTTCATCTACCCCCTCATACCTCATTATCAATGATACTATTAGTGATTCCAAGAAATTCATTTGTCTCCGAGACAACAATAGCTACAACATCATATTCATATGGATGATTCTCATCTGTGAATATCATATCAGCTGAAATGGCTTGCTATAGATAGATCTAAGCAGAGAGAGTAAGAGAGAAGCAGCGTAAGAGGTAAGTACAGAGGGAGAGCTGTTTGAAACATACAATTTCGTCCTAATCTCAGTGTTATCGTCCCTTTGATCTCTTTCGATATTCTAATTTTCGTTTTGACAGATATGAGCGTTGGTGTTGTTATGAAGAATCCATAAGCCTGAACTCTTCTATTTTCAATTCTTTACTTACAGCTTCTCCTTTTACCTTCTTAACGATTTCTGTTTCTTTCACTTCTACTTCTACTTCATCTTCAGCTTCTTCAGCTTCTGCATCTTCCTTTATGACACTCTGTACCCTCAGCAGCTGCTTGTTTAATAGTTCCTCACGAGTCCGTTGCATTTGTTTTAAAAACTTTAAAAATACAAAATGTTTTATAAATTATATTTCGAAGCTTTTACATTCTCTCTCACTCTCACTCTCACTCTCTCTATCTCTCTCTCTAGCTTTCTCTTTCTACAATCCTCCCACCCCCTGTATATGTGTACCTCGCCTTAAAAGGCTTTAAAGAGATTGCTAAAATTATGCAAATTTCTAGAAAAAGCTCATTTCGCATTTACGTGAAAATTGGACGTGACATTTCATTTTGTTTTGAAAAAGTTCATGAGAACGGTTGTTTTCGGTTATCTCGACTCTCTCTCTATCTAACTCTCTTTCTCTCTCTATTACTCTTTAAATATTCTCGTACTCTTTAACTCACATCTCTACCTCTCTCTATACCTCTCTCACTCTCTCTATAACTATCTAAGGATATGTATGTACGTGTGTTGCATTTACACAGATTGTCTCTTCCTTTCACCTCTACTCACTCTCTCTCTTTCTCTCTTTATAATCGTCTCCTCCCTTGTAGTTCGACATCTTCACTTGTGAATGCCCTTCTCTCCTTCTCATTTTGCTCTTTGTTAGCAGCCTTTGATCTCACATTATTCAAATTTAATTTTAAAAACTTACAGAATGAACATTAAAATGATTTTCTTTCAATAAATTATTTTCTAATAAATATTTCTCAATTCCCGGAATAGCATCTTCGAACCCGGAATTTTTCTATAAAAATATATAAAAAATGGATATTTTAAACTTGAAAAGAGGAAGAGGGAGAGAGAGAGAGATAGATAGATAGAGAGAGGGAGAAGGAGAGATTTGAAGAGAAGAGGATATTCTGAGATATAGAATGAAGAGAGTCTTCTGAGATAGAATTCAAAGAGGTAGAAGAGAGAAGACGATGGTAGATGAAAGAGAATGCATGATTCATCTGAAAGATGAATGACGAAAGACCTTATAAGGAATAGAGAGAGAAAGAGAGAGTGTGTATGGTGAGTAAGATATGAGATTGTGGAGCTCTAACAAGTAGTAGTAGAGACAGATGCTTCTTCTATGTAAAGCTCCTTGTGAGGAATGAGAGATAATAGATAGAGAGAGTAGGTTATAGAGAGAGAGAGATAGAGAGAGAGAGAATAAATAAATGAGGAATTTTTTCTTTTAATTATTCATGAAAAGCGGAACTCACCAAACAATCAAAAATGGTTTTTGGCTCAATCTGTTCAAATATCTTTTCGTCATCTTTGGATAATTCGCAAACTAAAGGTGGCGAATAGTATTTGAGATATAAGCTGTAAGCTTCATCCATTGTAATTATTTCTGGAAACAACTTGAGAATTTGAATTCTAAAAAAAGAAAGAAAAAAAAATAATTCAAATGGAACAAAACAATCGCAAATAGCATATGAACGGATAGTAGGAGCTTCAGAGAGAGAGAGAGATATAGAGAGAGAGGGAGAGGTAGAGAGAGAAGAAGTTCCGGAGATGACGAAGAAGCTTTCCTTCATCTACACACATACACACACACACACATACCGAGATATCTTCTGATTCTCAAAATTAAATCAAAAAAAAGAGAGAAGAAGAAGAAAAAATATCTGCTTGCTTCTTCTCCTCCTTCATATTTACATTCTTGTGCTCTCTCTCTTTCTCTCTCTATATGTTATGAAGAGAGGAAACCTTTTCATTGTTGAGAGGGAATCCCCTCTCTCTATATTTCTCTTAATATCTCATCTACCAAAGCATCTTCAGTCTTCCCTTTCCTACCATATCGTTGTTCAGTTTCTATTTCGATTGCTTTGTTGTAAACTTCATTTTGCTTCTTCTCTCTCTACGTGTGTGTGTATGGCATTGCTTAAGAACGACAATTTTCTTTCTTGTGACTTGGCAGAAGCTTAAGCTTAAATGAAGCTTAGAAGTACTTTTACCGTGTGTGGTTGTGTATGTGAGGTGAGAGGAGGTGTGATTGCATGGTGATGATAGGTTGCAAAGGTAAGCTCTTGCAAGGGTACGCGTGTGAGGGTGTGTGGTGTGCCTGTGTATATCTATCAAGATAGAGAGATAGAGAGAGAGAAGAAGGGAAGAGAGAGAGAGAGAGTAAGGAATGGAAGTGCCTGGACAAACCTTTTTCCGACGGCCATAACGTAAGTAATTGGTCAATTATTAATGTTTTTCCACAACAACTCAGAATGGCTGCCATCATTTGCTTATTGATTCGTTCATTGGGCGGCGATAGCTTTCGATAGAAATATTCAAAATCCTTTTGAGTTATATGAAATGTATCGTGTTCAGCTGAAGTCATAGTCGACGTCGTCGTCTTCGTCGTCGGTCTTGTTGCCGTCATCATCGTCATCGTTGACGACGACGGCTTCGTTGTAGTCGTTGACATTCTATAACAACAAACGAGACATTCAATGATTCTCTCTCTTTATTAAATAATATTAAAATAATAATAATAATAAAAGCATCAGATTTCATATTCAACAGGATATTTTGAGTTATAAAGAGAGATTTGCAAGAAATGCAATTGAGAGGGAGAGCTATAGAGGGACAGCTCTAGAGAAGGCTGAGTGTGAGGTGGAAGGTAATAAGGTTCGATTTGATATATCTCAAGGTGTCATAGAGTCATATAGGAATAAGAGTGACAAAAAGAGAAAAAACATATGAATGAGAGGGAAATAAGAGAATTACTAAGAGGGAGAGAGAGAGAGAGAGAGATCAATATATAGCGTTCTCTCTCTTTCTTTTCATTTCTCTCTCCTTCTCTACCTTCTTTGTTACTTAGGCGTTGCTAAGGCAACCATGACCATGAACCATCCTTCGCAATTAGGCTTTTTCTCCTTCTCTTCACATTTCCATAATCCAATATTTGATTAGAGAAGTAATGGACACAAAGAGCACAGACGACATCTATTGCGACGTTCATTTTCGTCTTCATCTTGTCTTCATCTTCTACGTCGTCTTCAGCTGCATCTCCTTTCTCAAAAGAACGGATATGCAAATTAGAAGTTAAAAGAAGAAGACTGAATCTATAGGAAAAGCTGAAAAATAAACTGAAAATTAGTAAAAGTTTTCAAAACATTCGTCTATCCCTGTGTGTCGGTTGAGCAATGTGTTGGATGATAAGATAGAGAGAGATAGAGAAAGAGGTAGATTGCCTACGTTCTTCTTTCGTCCTTCCCCTCTCTCTACCTCTCCCTCCCTTCCTCCCTTCCTCCCTCTCTATCTATCTATCTTCCAGTCTTCTTATGGAATTATCTGAAAAAGTTGTTGAAAGTGCTACTAACAATCTGCAAATTCAATTATTTTTTCCTTTTTTTTCATTTTATACAAGCTTTTGCTTATAATTTCTGGGCTTCAACCGTCAATTGTGTTCAGAACGACGTGTGTGAACGGCAAAAAGAAAAATAATTTTCTTCCTCCTTCTCCCATTTCTCTTCCACCTTTCTAACCTTCTCTCTCTCACTATTACTCTCTCTCTCTCTCTCTATCCCTCCATATACACCTGCGAATCTACATCTGGAACGATACGAAATGAGAAAACAAAAATAGAAAAACGGTACACGAACGGCTGTAGTCAGGAGGGGGGGGGAGACTACATCATTCGTTATGCAAATGAAGGGAGAATCCAGAAGCTTCACTCAGCTATGAACGAACACTTTATTTTTGAATGCAAGGCGAGTAGTGAGCGGTTGTTTTTTATTTTGTTTTGTGTGTGTGTGCGTGTGACTGTTTATGTTTCTCAGTGTCCATAGAAGGGAGGGGGGGGGGGGGGCACAAATGGCTCATTTTGAGTTCCTCTTCCTCATCAAAGCTACGGAGAGTAGAGATAGCTTAGGGGTGGCGACACAAAAAGGAAGCATGGCGTATAGAATTTGAAAAAAAATTTCTTCTGCTTCTTCTGCTTCTGCATTCTGAAACTTAAGAATTCCATGGTTGTAAGCTTAATCGGAATTGTTTAATTTCGTAAAAGAAAATTGTACTTTTGGTCTGGAAGACGAAGAAGAAGAAGAAGAAGAAGAAGCTGTCGTCGTCTTGACCATATGAGAAGAATGGCCTGAGGCTGTATTGAAAAGGAATAAGAAGCTTCTTCGTCGTCTTCATCTACAACAATTTCTTCGTCTTCTTCATCTTCAACATACGTTTTAGGCTCCTGTTCCATCTATCCTCTAGCTTCTCTCATCTCTCTTCGTTTATGGTTTGATGAACTTCCATTTTACTTTATAAGGACAGAAGTTGTCTGTCATAACATTTGGGAAAAATCTTCTGATGAAATATTGTCGTCAAAAACATGAAAAACGAATTTCCCATACAAGTTCAGATCATCTTCTTCCAACCCAAAAAAAAAGCTGGAAAATTCATTTGTTTTCATTGTTATGCATCAGATGGTTATACATCAACGACGTTTCATCTTCCATATTTGAATCTCTCTCTCTCTCTCTATATCTCTTTCTCTATTTCTATCTAACTCTCTCAATATTTCTATTTCTCTATTTCTATTTCTGGTGTTAGAAGTTTCATATCCTTATATGTATATGTCAGATGCTTGATCTCCTTATACTTTAAGAGCTTCATCTAGCCCTTTATTATAACCTTCATTTTCATTCTATATTGGAAGATTCTCTATCTCTTCTACTGTAGAGGCTTTACCTCCTTACTTGCCATCTGAAATGCTTTCCATCATCGTACTCATGTATGAAGCTCAATCATCTTCCATGTATGATGCTTCATCCCATGTTTCATCTTCTTTAAACATTTTTTTGCCTTTTGTTTTATTTTGAACTTGTTTGTTTGAGAAAGTTGAGAAGGATTCAGAATCTTTGGAAGACAGATTGTCTTCCTTACCTCTTACCATCTCATTCGCCATAGAGTGAGGAGGAGAAGCTGAGAGTGAGAGAGAAATATGAGAGAAAATTCATTTGATCTTCAAAGACAAAAAAGGAAAAGAGGAATTGGGTTTTAATTTAAGAAAGTTTCATTTCATCTCAAAGATATAGAGAGAGAGAAAGCGATATGAAGAGAAAATGAGAGAGAGAGAGAGACCGAAGACGAAGACCAGCTGAGATTGAGGAACAAGAGAATGCTTTTTCTCCTTTTTTTTTCTCGGAAAATCTTTTTTGTTCCGTTTCAAGATAGATCAGAAGATGCTTCTCCTAGTTGATCTTCTTAGAATGAAGGAAGGAAAGAGATATCCTAAAGAGAGCAAAGAAGAACAAGACTGTTCTGTTGAATGAAAGAAGAGAGAGCATCTTCTGATTATTACGGAGAGTTTGAATTGAAAATGTTTTTCGTGGATGGTTCGAAGAGTGAAAGTCAGAGGAAGAACTCTTTCAAGTGTTGTAAGAAGGAATGGAAGAGAGAGGGAGATGGTGAAAGAGGGAAGAAAAATGTGTTAAAAGAGATTGAGAGGGATAGAGAGAGATAGATAGAGAGGTATAGAAGGTATATGGAAGAAGAGAGAGAGAGAGAGTGAGGGAGTGATTGTGACCGTCTTGTGATCTTTGCATGAAGCTTTTCCTTCTCTCCTATTGTGCCCATATTTGTATGTTTCATCTGACAAAATGTAAAAAACATATTTTTGAATTAAAAAAAAAGAAAAATGAAATAAGACGTTTCCTTTCGTCGAAAAGCATAATTTCCTTTTTATTTTTAAAATATTTTTGTATTTCAAAAGATGTCATTCGCGACAATTTTTGATTTCTTCGTTCACGAAGTTCTTCTTCTTTGACGTCCGTCGTCGAACTTCTTCTTCTACTTCTTCTTCTTCTTCATCCTTGTCGTCGGCATTCCGTCTTCACATGCTTGTTGTTATCACACAAACATTTTTTGTTCAACTCATTTACGAGGGAATACAGAGAGAGAAAGAGAGAGAGAGAGAGATGGATATAAGGAAGGCATTGCGAGTATGAGGGTGTTGGAACCGAAAGAGTTACATGCAAGGAGATAGAGAGAGAAAATTCTCAAGCATTTGCCCTTTTAAGGAAAATAATGTGTGATGTTTGTTAGTTTCTCTCTCTCTCTATATAGATATCTCTCTATCTCTAACTCTCTCTCTCTCTCTATACATGCTCATCACTATCCTCCTCTACTCAGTTGTAATCATTTCATGGAAACTATCCAATGATGTTCCTCATTTCTCCTCCTTCTGCTTCTTTTTCTCCTTTTTTGTTCAAAAAATGCAGTTCGAGCGCTTTAATAAACTTTTTTTTATTTCAAATTTAAATGACATCAGATGATGGACGGATGGACGTCAGCCCATCTTCCAGCACTCGCTTGAAATTAAAATTTTAAAATAAAATACGAAAAAAATTATAAATTTTTTCATTTTTTTGAAGCTTCTCCATTGTTTCAATGAATGCCATCCCCTCCCTCTCACTTGCTCTTTCTCTTCCTCCTCCCTCCATCTCATTCCGCCTCTACCTCTCATTTACTCTCTCTATATACGTATGTGATGAGTCCATTTGACCCTGTTGGTCCATTCCCCCCCCTCCTCTCTCCTCTTATGTTTATTGCTTTATAAATTGTCTCTTTCTAATCTCCTCCCTCCCTCCCACTTTTTCCTCAAAGAATGAGCATCATCTTAGATGTCTGTCGTCTGTTTATATCTTCGTGTGTGTGTGTGTACGTGTGTGTTTTCATTGTCTTCATAATCTCACAACAACTTCCATAATTGGCATCGTCTAGTGATAAGCATGCTTTCAGAATGAATCATTGTGATCCATTAGATTATGGTAATGATGATATCTCCTACTATGTTGTATCTGCTTTGGGCGAAAGATGTTATGCGGTAAGACTTGATAATCAATTAGATCTATCAAATGATCTTATTCCAGAAATCAATAATCATTCCGACTATCCTTATCTATAGTGTTATATTCATAATTGGTATTGTGGGCAACATATGCACATGTATTGTTATATTATCTAATAAATCAATGCAAAATCCTACAAATAGTTATTTATTGAGTTTGGCCATTTCGGATATTCTCGTCTTGCTTCTAGGTAAGTCAAGTTTCATATTCAAGTTTCATCATCATGCTCGTTATCATATCTATCATACTGTCATTTCTCTTTCTGTGTGTGTCTGTTCATCACATGTACTCACATGCACATGCACATGCACACACATCTCTCTTAGCTTCATCACATTTCGCACATGTTATGTTTCAATGTTGTAAGCTTAAACGAATCTAAAAATTGTGAACAAATGAATTGAATTTGAAAGATTCGTCGTCGTCTTTAGTCTGAATCATATAGAAACTGCATTTACAAACATTCATTCTGATCAAATCATCTCATTTCAAAATGACAGTTTACTCTGCCATTCTCTTTGATGATATTCAGATGAACATTGTTTTTTGGAAATAAAGAGGGAGAAGGAGGGAGGGATAGAGGTAGAGGTGAGAAAGAGAGAGAGAGGTAGAGAGTAGAGAGTGCGTTAGAAGATTCAGATGATAAAGTGACGACAGTCCATCTGAGATTCATACATAATACATATGTAGGTGATGAAGTACTATGAGAGTGAATAGAGAGAGAGAGAGAGAGAGAGAGATGAAGCTAGCAAGTAAGCAAGTTGTTGAAGAAACTACATTCTGAGAATGTGGATGCATGAACGGAAGATGAAATGACACAAGACAGATAGATTTTCTCCTTCTTCTTCTTCATCTTTTTGCAAATGAATCTTTTCAATTATGAATAATTAGTATGAAAATATAATTATTTAATACATATAGTTAAGGATTGCCAATGGAGTTGTATGGTGTATTGGATTATGCTTATCCATATACATTTCCAAATGTTATATGTAAAGCTCGAGCATTTTTGATTGAATTTACGAGTTATGCTTCAATTCTTGTTATATTTTCATTTTCTGTTGAAAGATGGTTAGCTATATGGTATAATTTATAAAAAAGATAGATTTATATATATATCACATAATTATAGTTATCCATTACAAGTCAAAATCTTTTCTACCGTATCCAGAGCATATGCTGTAATCATTGCTGCATGGATTATATCATTTATAGCAGCTTTACCTATGGCTTTCATTGTTAAGATCAATCGATTAGCTTTACCAGAATACTTTGCATCATCTAATTGGACATCAAGTGTAAGTTGACGTCTTCATTACAATCTTTCAAGCTTCAAGCTTCTATCTCTCTCTCACTCTCACTCACTTACAACCTCCTATAAACAAATCAAAAAACGTCTTCTGTCTTCTTCTTCTCCTGCTTCTCCTTCTTCAGCTTTGATCTTTAATTCCTATTTCTAATCTAATAACAACAACAAATGTTTTGTTATTTGAGATTTGTGTTTTCTCTGTCTGTCTGTCTGTCTGTGTTACTCCTCTAAGCGGTTGTGTGTTTATGAGAATTATGCAAATCTGATGCTTTTTAAGGTTTCTACCGATGGCCTAACTATCGATAGAACGGAATTCTGCAGCATGGATGTCACAATGCTGGATGAGCAAAGCAGTTTGATATACTTTGCATTCTTCTTCTTCTTTCTGCTACCAGGTTGGTGTGCTTCTTTCACAGGCGTTTTTTCTTTTTACCAATCCTAATCCTCATGAAGTGATACAGAAAGACGAAATGAGAGGGGTGGGCCACGGGGAAGAGGGGGTGTGGATGAAGATGTTGAAGAGAGAAATAAACTGTCAGTGCGATTTGCAGTAAAAGCTCAAACATGTATTTCTCCAAGTTCAGGGTTACGAGAAGGTTTTGATGCAAGCTGAAGAGATTAAGCTGGAGTGCAAAAACGGATTAAAAAGGAAGGAGAAAGTTCGAAGAACAAAGAGAAAGTTGGAGGAGAAAAAAGGTGGAAAAGCTTATGAGAACAGCAATGTTTTGGTATTGAGGGGATAGAAAGCTTTAAAGGATTGAGAAAGAGGAAGAAGAAAGAAGGTCAGCAGACATGAAGAGAGAGAGAGAGAGAGAATGAAATGTTCTCATGAAAAACGAAAGAAGAGATCAAATCTCAGAAGCAAACGAAGATAGGAGAAGCATCTCACAAGATTCTTTTTTAAGCTTTATTAATAATAATAATGTATGGTCACATTGCCCTTCGGTTGAAAGCTGCTGATCAGTGTTTGTCGAAAGAGAGCTCATCCAATGAGCGTCGAAGTCGCTCAACCAGGAACGTCATCAAGATGCTGGGTAAACTAAACCACGCATACACACACACAACAACATCACATGAATCTGTTTCAGTATCGGTCGTTGTGACATTCTTCTTATGCTGGCTTCCATTTCATCTTCAACGTTTGTTATCCATCTTCATGAACTTTCATCAAGGTAATGTATCACCGGCAGTTCAGTTCATCTTCACTCTTGTCTTCTACATATCAGGTATGCGTAGGTGTATTACCTTCCTCATCTACAGTACCTTCAGGATATTGCTATTATTCAAATTCAGCATGTAATCCCATCTTGTATAACATTTTGTCGGAAAAGTATCGAAGTGCTTTCTGTGAGACTATTTTAGGAAAAAATTTGACAAAAAAACTTTTTCCGCGATGGTTTGAACGTCAGAAAGCTCGAAGGTGAGTTGTTCATGTTGTTTATGCATATGTGCCTACACAGGCACATGTGTATATCCATATATGGCTATATGATGTATGTTTGTGTGTTTCAGTAAAGTACTACTTGATTCATCATCATATGCCCATAAGGTATCTGTGACAGCATCCAAAGAGACTTTCATTTCATCAAAGCCGCATCGTTCAAAGCCTGTACCTCTCTGATTGCTTTGCCGTCATTCATTGAAACAACATCAGCTGATAAATATAATTTATTTTTTTTATTTCATTTTTGTTATTAAGAAGAAGACGACAAAAAGAAAACAAGTCCACTGAATATCTTTTGAATGGAAAACTTATTAAACAGGGGAAAAGCTAATACCAGTACAACAGATTGAATCGGTTCAAGAGAGAAAGGAGAATAGAGAGAGAGAGAGAGAAAGGTTCGTGTATGGAAGCCCTGAGGGCATTTTTAAAACCGATAATGGGCAGCCGTGAATATGAGGTAAAATGAAGTTTTCTTTGTTTTCTCTAAGAACAATCAGCTTTCAGCCGATAGAGAGAGAGAAAGAGAGAGAGAGAGACAGAAAGATAGAGAGAGAAGGAGAAAGACCCTGATTTGTCAAAATTTAAATTTCTCTCTCAATCCTCCTCCGTATATGGCATTTGAATTAATATTAAGAGGGAAAAATGGGTTCGAATGAATGAGAAATCGCACAAGAGCATGTTGAGAGAGAGAGAGCAAGGGCAAGAAGCTCTGATCTAAGCGACTTCTCTTTCAAATGTGGGTGATGGGCTACATGAGCTGCTACTTGTTGATTCGCGTATTCCAGAATCAATGCTCGAGTTAGATGATCGGTTCTTGGCTGCCGTCATTATAATTGAAGCTGGATTTAAATCAGAAGCATTTGAGCTTGAATATGTTATGTTAGATTTGCCGGATATTGTTGATGGTGTATGAGAAAGTGGAGATACAGCTTCATCACTACAATCAGATGATGAATCGTCTGCGTTTATGTGTAAGCTTCTGGCTGGAGCTGGATGACGCATAAGGTCAGAAGGACGACGAGGCTGAAACAACTTATCTTATTTTTAAATTTTCCAATATATTAAGCTTACAACTCGTTTAGGTCCAAATCGATTACTGGCACGAGGTGGAATTGGAATACGAAGGACGCTGTTTTGGCGACTAAAATATTGTGGACGAGCATCATCAACATATAATGTTGTGACAGCGGACATGGAAGCAGAAAAGCCGGTACATTCATCAAACTGATCCTATAACATATACGATGAACATGTGATTTCCATATAAGCTTACATCTTCCTCATCCTGTTCAGTTCGATCATCAATACTGTTTGTGCTCTGAGTTCTTCTTAAGCCATTCTCTTTCATTTCACTTATTTGATCACCAAGACTCAGAAGCTGTTGAAGAAGTGACATGTCATTCTCCATCAATGCAAACTGTAAAATTCATATAATTAGTTGGATCTATGCCTTCAGATGATTCCATCTATGAGTTCAGATGGGGTTTTTTGTGTTTCAGTAACAGATGACTGTTTCTAATGATCACTATGCACTTAGAAGAGAGTTGCCAGACAATCAGAGAGTGGAATGAGAAGGAATGAAAAGCAATTAGCCAGCAAGAGAGGAAGTTAGAGAGAGAGATGATTATACTGTATGAAACGATGGAGAGTCAGCCTTATGTAAAGAGCATGATGAGGGTCAATTGAATACCAAATGACAGCTGTTGACCAGCTGTATCCGAGAACTGTTTTGCCCAAATACAGTTATTAACATATTTTTTATTCCCTCCACCCTCTTTTCATCGGTTTTTTTGAACAAATTTCTTCTTTATCCTTTTATTCTCTTTATCCTTCCCTCCACCATCACACTCTCGCACTCTCTCTATCTCTATCTCTCTCTTTACAATAGGTAGACAAGGAAATACATTTTGGTCCGAAGCCACATCAGATGTGTTGCTTGTGCTCTTCCTCTTCATCCACCCTCGCATAATTCAATTGCTTGAATGGAAATTAGCATAAAAACAGCTTATCACGTGAAAGTGACGTGAAACAACATATGAGTGACAAAAAGAGAAAATGCCATTGTTGTTCAAATAAAATTAGTGAGCGGTTGCATTCAGAAGAAGCTTAAGTCCTTTATGAAGGCTTAATATCATAAACGATGCCGAACTAGCAGATAGTTGCGTCACAAAAGGATAAAGGAAAAACACATTTTTCATCGTCACCGTCGTCAGAAGAAGAAGAGGATGAGGTCAAAGGGAGAAAAGTAAAAGGTAAACACTATATGCTAACTATATGTATATAGTTAATGAATTGCCTTTGTTTGAGTGATGTCATTAAAAGGAAATAAATCAAATAGAAGATCTGGGAATGACCATACACACTGTAGCCACTGACATACACTTCAGCTTCACATGAACACACAATGCTTCATACACGCAGGTCAATGAGGAATAGAAAAAAAACTTTTTTTTTGTTGAAATATTTCCATGTGCCCCCCCCCCCCCCCACTCACTTGGTTTATGATTTTGGAACGGAGATTCCAGATAGGAGAGGGTTTCCTCATTCTCTTTCTCTCTCCCCCTCTCTCCAATGGTCCCTGCTCTCTCTCTATGTTCTCCCTTTGATCAAATAGTTATTAATAATGTTTTCCTTCCATAAACAATGTCCATATCAGATTGAAAATTCACACGAATGGTCAACTCCTGGAAGGTCAGCTGTGCAAACTTTCAAGAAGCAGATTTGCTATTTCACACTCAGAGAGAGATTTTCTCTCTCTTTATCTTTCGGATAGACTCTAAGAGAGAGAGAGTGAAAGAGTGGTTGTAGGCTGTTTTACATACACGAGAGTTTGGAATCCTAAACCTTCATGTGATATTAGAAGAGTATAGCATCTCGTGCTATTCATCAGATTCTCTTTTCATCATAAAGAGATTCCACCTCTCATCTCTCTATACCCTATTATAGAGAGAGAGAGGAGAAGTAGAGAGAGAGAGAGAAAACTGAAAAAAGTCAAAGAAATTCCCCCTCCTCTCCTCTTTCCGAATTTACAATTGAAATTGAGGAATTTCAAACATTTTTCATTTATTCTTCTGAATAAGCAAAATCATTTGACATCGTGCAACTGACGACCGTTTACAGCCTTTTACAGTCAATTGTGGATTGCCAGAAGCCCCCGCAAAGTGTTGTCTTCAAAGAGGAAAAAAACCCTTTTTAATACAATAGATGAAAATCATTGAAAGAGTATGGAACTGTAAGAGGTAACAGATCTGATGAGTGTGAGGGCCTGCTGTCGTTTGTGGCAGGCGATTACTTGTGTTTGTGAAAAATACCGCAACACTCGGCCATTTTTGTGTTTATTGGAGTTGTAGCAGAAGGCTGTTTTAAAGGAGGTTAAACGATCTTGAAAGAGAGAGGAAAAGGATTGAGAGAGAGAGAGAGGGAAGAGAGAGAGGAAGGAGGAATGGATTTCACCAGAAGGCACGTGTTAGATGATGGAATATGATTATTAGTAAAATGCAATCAGATAAGAAAACAACAATTCCGCATTCTTTTCCAACCAAATCTCTATTATTATTCTCGCATAGTTAACCTTAGCTATGCGAGAATTGAAAATAGGAATTACATAATGGGTCAAAAGTGTTACTTCATCAACTTATGGTTGAACCATCTGGCTTTGGACACGCAATCTTTTCGTTCCAATTAGTATCCTTCTGTAACCTCCTTAATAGGTTTCTTTTCCCTTGTTAGGAAAGCTTTCCCTCTCTCTTTACCTACTTCCTCCTCTTTCTCCCCATTCCCCCTCTTCTTCAAGTTGACTTCTTCCTGTACAACACTTCAGACTAGCATGCTTCCTGTAGAACCAGCATGGTGTATTCACCTTCAACCTCATCCAACACCTTTCTGCGTACATCAATCATCCTCATTCAGATGGAGTCAAAGCAGCATGTGAAACATGATTGAATTGAAAATTCATTGCATCAGATTCATTTAGCACGTAAAAGCATATGGCTTCAACCCTCATATTCAGATGAAACAAATTGTCATCTCAAATCAAACTGAGAAATGGTCGTCGAGAAGACATCTGTCGAGTTGTTCTTGGACGACCGTCCGTCCGGCCGTCCGTCCATCAACATCTGCGATCATCTTTGGTCATCTTTTAGAATAACAGATTTATTAAATACTTGAATAATTTAAAGAGAATGAGATATATGATATCGTTCTCCTCTTAACCTTCTCCATCTGCCTTCTACAATGCTTTCCCTCCTTCTTGTCTTTTTTTTCTTTCTCTCTCTTAATTTCCGTCAAACGATAACAACACCTCTTCAATGGACTCACTCGGCATGGTGCCAGACATATCAAATACAACCAACGTGTTTTATGATCGGTTGAAGATAGAATAAGAAAACAAAAGGTCAACCGTTCTTCAAAACGTTCCTCTTCCTCATATTCGAACAGCTTTCTCATCTTGCGTATCAAGTTTGAAATTGCATGCAAAGTATATGAGCTGATCAACAATCTCTGTCAAATATACAGATGATGATATACTCATCATGATGGCATTTACGTGGCGGCTGCAGATAGTTATATAGACGTGGATGATGATGAAGAGCTATCATATGAGCTTCCCAAATCAGAGATGAAGCTTCATTGAATCAACATCATGCGCTAGATGCTTATGATTTAGCAAAATGAATGTCTCGCGTGTAATGAAGCGGAAAAGAAAGAAAATTGGTGTGGAATGACTTATAAGTCATAGAAAGAAAAAGCAATTAGTTGATGATTATGATGAGAACGAGTTTGCATATTTGGATGAAACAAGAAGCCGCTTGTAAGAACAAGAAATGCCTCAGGGGCTAGCCAATTTGCCTTTTCAAGATGTTTCTCACTCTCTCTCTAGATGTATCTCTATCTTATTCTCTCTCTCTCATACTGTCTCTCACACATTCTCAAATTTGAATTAGCGTATCGAAGGATGGTCCAGATTAAGTTGAAGACAAGTCCATATATGGACTAACAGGTCATCTGTTCGTCTGGCTATTCCTCATTGTGAAAGCTTCAAATGAATGCGGAAAAGCATGCAATGGCCATTGGCGACAAAAAAAACACACAGAAGGAAAAAGAATGAGAAGGAAGTGTGTCCTTGGCCTTTATCCAGTGCTATCAACCAACAGCAGGCAAAAAGGAAAATAAAAATTCTCGAAATGCATAGTCGTCATCATCATCTTCATCATCATCTTCAACGACGGAGACGCAGACTGTTGTTATGCATCTTTTTTTTTTTGGTTCATACGTTCATTACAATTCAATTGACATCTGAATTCCGTCATTTGCCGATGACGATGACGACGCTTTTCTTTCTTTTCATTTCGCCGGTCAATGACATGAAAAGTTTTGATGAAAATGATGAGGAATATGATGAAGACGATCATCTCAGATGGCCAGCCTGACCTCCGAAAACACGGCCAAGTGCCGTTTTTCATAAACCACTTCCCCCCTTTTTTAGGTGTTTTGTTGATTTCTCTCCATGAGGCTTCGAACATTCCAATGAAATGTCCAAAACGCCTAGTCTCTCCCCCCCCCACCCTCGGACTAGCCAACTATCCCCCCCCCCCACCTCTTCTCGTCGACCATCTCGTTCACAATCCATACTGTCCACTCATCCACTCACCAAAGTTGTTGAAATTCAAAATGTATGATGACAGCTAATTAAAACTTAATTTGAGTGGGGAATAAAGCAAAAAACCATATGTATATGACGTCATAAACTATATGGTATAAGTAATACAGTATGAATGATATGTATTTCACAATAACGAATTGCCTTAACCTCCATTTTCCCCTTCTTTTCTTCAATCTAATGAAAATCATTTGTTATTGGCATCTTTTGACATTATTCATACACATACCACATCAGTTGAGTAGGAATGAAGGAAAGTTATAGAGAGAGATAGAGGTAGAGAGAGAGAGAGAGAGAGAGAGAGAGTGGATAGCTAGCCGTTCGACCAAATACAATAGGAACTGTTTATGTATTCATCTTCTTTGGGTGTCACACACACACTGGCTGTCTTGTGTTCAGAAACCACGGGTTTGGCACTAATCTCCCTCTCATATTCTCTCTCTCTATTCATATTTTCTCCTTGGATATCATATTTGAGAGAGTGAGAGAAGTTTTCCCTCTCGAAAGAATCAAAAGAGCGTGTACAGCTTGAACACGAGCCTCTTTAGACCTAAAGTGCCTTCAAACTTTTTGGCAAACGATAGATAGTGTAAGATGAAGAGAATGAGAGAAAGATAGATGATAATAGTTCTTAAGAGATGAATGGCAGAGACAAAGATAATGCTTAAGTGATCATCACGTAAACAGATCAATTCCAAATAAGGCAAGTAAAGCAAGTCAACGAACCATTTTTTCGCGAATCATCTCAAATGGACTGCTATTCTCCTTTTGTGTTCGACTGAAGTATTCAGTACTCAGATGATCGTTATCGCTCATTTGAGCTGTCGATGGTGAATCTTCTTCCAAATTACAAAAACTTCGAGCCTTCTTATATCTGAAGACGAGTTCAAACTAGATATACATAAGATCAATTGAGATTTACCTTTCAAGCCTTCGCAATCGATTTGCACACATGGCACGATAGGCATTGAAATCGTCGTTTTGTTCCATTCGTTTCTAAAATCAGTTTCATAAGAATTGGAATACGTATGTGAAAACGAAAACAGAAGATGAGAATCGAATAGAGACATCAGAAGAGTTAGTATGACGACATATGAAATGAGTGACGAGGTGATGATATTCAACGAAATTCTTCGACAGACTAAGTGACGACGATAAGATATTTCGTTGTTAGGCGATAAGATAAGTTACAAGAGACTTCATAATGAGAAATAGATCGTTAGAGAGAGCCTTAATAGATTATGAAATAACTAGAGAGAGATAGAGATGCTAAGACTACCACACTACACAGAGGTGCATGACGTTGACACAACCATGAACAACCGATCCGATTAGGAAATGAAATGAGAAATGAATTTCTCACGCAAAAATCATTCTCACGTGTAAATGAGTTGAAATACAGTATGTGTGCAAATCAAAATATAAAACAAAGAGAGTGAAAAGAAAATTTTCAAGAGAGAAACAGCCAACACAAAGCGACCATTCAATTTCGCTTTGAAAATTAAAAAAAAAGAAATTTTTGTTGTTTTCACGTGATGAGCAAACAAAAAAAAAGAAATTTTAATGAAATTCCAAAAAGATGTTGAAAGGAGAAGGAAGAAAACGATTGTTGCAGCTCTCTGTGCTCTCTCCAGACAACTCGTCTCCTCCCTAACCTCACACCCTTAGAAAGTGTACCTCGGCCCCTTCTTTGTTCAGCTGATAACAAAAATCAGCTGAGAGACTGAGAAGAAGGAACATTTGGAAGGGAATTAAGGATTGCGAATGCACGTTAACGGTCAAGAAATGATTTTAGCGCATTTTATGGGAAATGGACAAGTCAGATTTTGTAAAAACCTTTGAAGATGGAAAAGTGAGAAAGAGAGAGAGTGAATTTATGAAGAGAAAGAGAGAGAGACATGAGAGGGATTGTCGGGATGGAATGACCTTGCTGAAAACTCCCAGGATTCTACGTTTTTCATGTCATTCTCAGCTGTCATTTGGATAGTTGAAAATTGAGGTAAAAAGGTTTTTCCAAACATAGAGAGGTAGAGGGAGAAGATGAAGAAGGTGAAGTGAACGAACAAGCAATGTTGAAAACAAAACTTTCAAAAAAGAACTTGAAAATATAAGAAGCATAAGATTTGAATGCAATACTAGCGGATTGAATGAGAAAAAAATGTTTTTCCATGGCGGCTTTTGGTAAGAGCGATGATTGAGATCGAGAATAGAAGAGATAGAGAGGAGAAAAAGGCTTGTTCGGTATTCAAAACCGTTTGGGGAGGCGGGGAGTTGAAGCCGAGAGAGATTTGACTCCGCCCATGTCATCTGGGTGTCTGCTGTTGGTAGCGGAGCCATGGGTCAGCAGAGAAAATGGTATGAGACAGTATACGATTAGTGGAGAGTATGAGATTGATGTGGATTGGTAGCGAGATAGATGGGGAGAGGAAGTACTGTCCTTCTGGATCAAATAGTGCTCTTCTCAGTCTGATGAGCCGATTAGGAGGATCTGTCAAATGAGATGTTTGAATAGAAAAAAAAAACGAAAAAAAGTCGAGAGGAGGGAGAGGGGGGAGGAAGGACATCACGAAAGGACAATCAAGGAGGTTCTCGAGGAATTCGCTGCCACAATGATAAGCTGAATGAATTTGAAGGGCAAAGTTTATCAGAAATTTCGAAACAGTTTTTATGAAAAAGGTTGATAAGCTGCCCGAAGGAGAATGATTAGAGACAGGAGGGGGGGGGGTCGGAACTTGCTAAATATGGTCGACGATCATGTAATTCTTATGAATTTTAAGGAGAAGAAGACGACAGGAAGGATAGGGAAAGAGAATCAAATAATCGAATCAGCGGTATGTGAATCCGAGAGAGACAGGAGGTGGGGGGGGGGGGGGGGGGGGAAAAGGGAAAATAAGGGGAAAAAAAATTTTTTTTTTTTAACCC
>CALQYR020007446.1:204829-234007 GCA_943334845.2 Auanema sp. JU1783 | reverse complement strand
AAAAAAAGAAAAAAGAAAAAGATCGACGGCGGGTGGGGGGGGGGGGGGGGGGGGGGGGGGGGGGGGGGGGGGGGGGGAGGGGGGGGGGGGGGGGGGGGGGGGGGGAGATGGGAAACAGGCAAATTAGAGGAAAAAAAGCTTTTTCTCTTCGAACGCCAATAAGAGAGTGAGAGAGAGAGGGGGGGTGGAAGAGAAAACCTTTTGATGTCGTTCACAAAAGGTGAGTAAAGGTGTACAAATGATGAAAAGGAGATGAAATGAGAGGCAAAAGCTGAATTGAAAGAAGAAATGGAGAAGAAACTGAAGTCTCAAGAATAGTTTGTAATCGACCATTCCACCTGTCGCTCACGAGATTTTAATGATGGGTTGAAGGAATAAAAATTGAGGTCAAAGGCTGTTCCTTCTCAAAGGAAAGCTCAAAAGGAATAATAAAAAAAAAAGTTTTTGTTGGCATTTGTTTGTTTACATGATGGATAGGTTTTGATGATGAAGAAGAAGAAGTTTGCAAAAATGAATGCAATCACAGAGAGTGAGAGAGATAGAGAGAGAGAGGTAGAGGTAGAAAGGAATGGTAGTAGTATATATAGAGAGAGATGGATTGAGTTACCATCAGGATTGTATAAGAATAGAGAGAGAGAGAGATGAAGACAGACCAATTATGAAAGAAAAAAGACCAGTTGACATAACTGGAATGCCTAAGGGGTAAGCAATGGATCATCATTGGGGCGAGGTGATTGAGAGGGCAAATCTCAATTCCTAAAAATGGAGAACGACGTTCCATCCAAAAACAATTCGAATAACCTTTTGTCACAGGTCAGATAGTTGACAGAAGAATTATGATGAAGAACGGTCATTATATTAGAAGAGAAAAGAAATGAAGAGTGTGATGACAGAAGGCTGGAATGAATGGAAGTAAATCTGGGACTATAGAAGGTTAAAGAGAGACATAACAGAGGTTGCAGACAGATGAGTACATGAGTATGTGTGGAGCATATAGTAAGCATACTGGAGCATTTGAAGAGTAATGGTTAAGAGAGAGAGAGAATACAACAATGAACTGGTGTGAAGAAGGATATCTATGTGTTGGCTGCTTCAACATTCTCTTTGCTCCTTCTCATAGTGTGAACAGTGATCTAGTGATGTTCGTGTGTGGAAGAAGCTCAGGAAACTTAAAGATAAAAGAAAATTATCAAAATTAAAATGTTATGATGATTACTGTATTTACAAAGAACAAAAAAAAAGGAAAAACGATATGGAAAAACCAGCTCTCAGAAGTTTCCAAACATCGCTCCTTGGGGGGGGGGGGGGGGGAGAGGCAGGGCGAAGGAGTGGGGGGAGGGTGGATAGGTGATGAAAGCAATGCAAAAGTTTACAAAAAAAAAGAAAAAGAAATAAATAAAATAAGCGAAAAGATGGATGGCATGTACATATAAGGTTTTCTATCTCTCTATCTCTGGTACTCTCTGCTAACTCAGTGTGTATATAGATGATCACTCACTTATTCAGTGACTATCTCATAGTGTGTACAAGATGAGAATCTATTCTATTAGAAATGATAAGAAACATTTGAGAAAGAAGAAGCTTCAATACAAAATGGATTATGAAGAGAGATGATAAGAAGTGTAATTTGGTTAATGAGATGATTGTGGAAAAACCTTTGATACTACTAGGATTCCATGAATATATCGTTTTTCAATGATCAAAATAGATTTTTTCAGAATGGAACTGTAGTAGATAAGAGATGAGAGAGTATGTGATAAAGAGAGAGTGAGAGAGATGCATATGAAAGAGATTGCCATGTAAGGAGAGCTTCATTAAACATCAGTTTGCTTGATAAACTATATTTCAGGAGGAGAAGCACATAAAAAAGCTTTTTATATGAAAAACCATTAAATTTCATGTAAACAAGCACGTGCTCAAGCACAATCTCATGGAAACTACAGAGCTGTGGTCATTTGGATTGTAACAGATAGATGCAGATCATAGATGAGATGATCAGAAAAGGAAAAGCTTTGATGCAGGAATATGGCATGTGGTAGGTGGATGCAGGCTTGTCTCATCGTATGAGTTGGCAAGAGAGATGATTCAACTTATGGAATTCATGAAACCTCTCTCTCTCTTCAACATCCTCGATTCTGGCAAGATAGAGAGATAGGGACATAAAGATAGAGAGAGACAGAGAGAGAGTGAGTCCCTCTTTAATCAAATAAAATAAAAAGAGAAAAGTTTATTGATGAAGATGATTGCCTAATAGGATTGGCGTTGTTTTTCATCACAAACGCCAAAGTAGAAAAAAACGAAGACGAAGACGAAGATGACGACAACGACGACGACAAAAGGCGAAAAGCAACATGATGATGGAAATTAGAAGATTGCTGGAAAAGATTTGATGACGACCGGAACATCATCAACTTTTCTGTCGTCGTTATGAACTGGACGTAAAGGGATAAAAAGCCATTTTCGACGTTTATCGTTAAGCCATCTGAATGACCATAAATTTAATTTTTGAAATTTATCAGATGACGAACGATGTTGAAGGTTGAGAAGAGAAGTAAATGAAGATGGACGAAGGCCAGAAGCTGAAGGCAATGGTGAGAAGATGATGAAAGAAAAAAATAGAAGAAGCTTTTAGTCAATTTGTGTTGATTTTGCTCGTTTTTGTTTCACAAAAGAAGGAAATGGTTAGTGAGAGAGAGAGGGAGAGAGAGAGAGAGAGGAGAGAGGGGGACGAGGGAGTGACAGAGGGATGGTCCGCGAGAGGAGAATGAGCAGGTTGCTGACCTGAAAAAATGACTAAATGGACAGGTTTTTTTCACGAAATTTTCAATGAAAACTTGGATTTCTCAATAATATTCTTTTACTGATAAAGCTGGACGAGAATAGAGAGAGAGAGAGAGAGAGAGAGGGAGGGAGAGAGGGAAGAGAGAGAGAGAGGGAGACAAAGGAGAAGAAGCTTCGATTATTACAAAAAAGGAAGAAGTTGGTCGACTGTATGTGCCTGTGGGAAACAACCTGTCGGATTGTGAATGACAAACAGAATCCATGACGCCATAGGCCAAATCATAACATCTCGAAGGAGGAAATGAAAAAGATGACCTGACCTCTAAAGGTACTTATCACCTGTAGATTAGGCATTTGACAAGAAAAGCTCAAGTATCAAGAGATCCTTATTATATGGCAAACAAGGAACTGAAGGCCACATTCCCAAGCATAATTTATAAGAAAAGATAAATCATTGAAAAGCTTCCAAAACATTAAAAAAGGTCGTGGAATGATAGAGAGAGAGAGAGAGAGATGTGTGAAGAGAGATGTGTGTGAGAGAGGTACAAAAGGGTTTCTAAAACGAACCTAATAAGGCGAAACGGGACAAGTTGCGTGTGCGCCTGAGGGGCCAATAGCGGTTGGCAGCTGAAATGACAACAGGTTTTTGGGGCCAAAAAGACGATGATGAAGATGAAGCTTTGTAGAAAGAGAGGAGTAACTGATTGATTATAAATGTATTTTATACATAAAAAAGACAATTAATAATATGAAAAGTTAAAAGGTAACAACCAAGAGATAGAGAGAGAGGGATGGAGGGAGGAGAATGACAGAGTGTATGGTCTTTAACGTCATAGAGGGTGAAAGCTTGCTTAAAGAGGTAAAAAACGAATACAAAGAGAGAGAAATAGAGAGAGAGAGAGTAATAAATGAAAATCATAAAAGGAGAGCATGTTTTCCAACTGTTGAATGTCACTTTTGTACTTTATTTGGTCATTAATTTGTTCGAAGAACGATACAACATTGACATGAACAAGTTAAAAGAATTCATTTTCTGGTAGAAAAGCGTTTTTTTTGGTTAAAAGGGAGTGGACTCTCTCTCTCTCTCTCTTTGATTGTCTGTATGAGGTTTATATCATGAGGCCTTGATCAACAATCATTTTTATGATAAATGGAGAGACGATCAAGTGAATGAAGTTGCCAATTTTTAAATTTCAGTCCAACATGGCTGATGAACTGATAGGGATGAAGATGAATAGACAGTGAGATTGAGAGAGAGAGTCATCAGACATGGACACGGATGTGATGATGATGAGAACACCAATGAATATGTGAATGATGAAGGATTCATTTAAAAAAAAAAAAAGAAATGAAGGATTTTGTGAGACCATGGAATGAAAGCAAGAAAAGCTTCAGCTTAATGCTGGTGCTGCTGTATGTTGGGTGAGAAGGACAGAAAATCCAGACAGACTAGCGGAGAAGAGATAATTAGAAGAAGCTGAGCCAGACTGGTCAGGCTTGAGCAATTGAGCTTTTTTGCGAACTTGAAATATAAAAATATAATGAAAGGGGAATAGATGATTGATCGCTGAAATTGAAAAAGAATAGAAATCTTAAAAGGTATTGAGAGAGAGAGAGATTCAGAGAGAGAGAAAAGAAAAAATCTGGAAGTTATAGAGAGGAATATAGAAAGAGAAGAGCATGAGAGTATATGAGAGAGAGGAAGCAAAAGGAGATGCGAAGACGAACAAAAAAGAGATTGAATTACATCGTCCACGACATATCGTTCTGAGCTTTCATACAGCTTCTTCTTCGTTTTCATCTTTACAGAAAGCAAAAGCTTGAATAAAATTGAAAATTATAATATTTTGTATTTGGATATGTGTCGAATAGAAGACAGTTTCGTCAATAGTCTGTCCAAACAAGGAGATATCTATACTATACTATATAGTTAGTTATGAACTCACTCTCACCTTCCATCACTCACTCACACTCTCTCTCTCTCTCACTCTCTCTCTCTCTCCTCTGCTTCACTTTTCAGTTTTTTTTTCTTTTTCTCTTATCAATCGGTATTATCGGTATTGGTTGAAAGAGAAAGAAATAAAAAAAACATTTCAAATACTATCTTTGATATGCTAATTCTCCACGTACAGCATAACACGTCTGTCACGTTGTTGGACGTCAAAACATTTGAAATTTTCATTTTGAGCTAGTTGCATACGCATAGAACGGTTGTACGGTAAGTGCTCATCTGATTCACTATCCAATCAGTATGCAGATATGATAATATCCATTTTTGAATTTTGTAATTTCCCCTTCAATTCCAATTTCCCTCTCTATCCTGCCATCAACTCCCTCCCTTCCTATTGCTCTCTCTCTCTCTTCATATTTCAACCTCTATTTGCTTAACAACAACAACAGCATAATGAGCTTAATGAAGGCATTTCAAAGGGCATCATCGGGTCTCATACATGAAATTTTTCAAATTTTTTTCATTTTTTTTTGTCAATTCTGGGTCATCCATGGAATGGCACGTGGCCATGAGAGGGAATGTGTGTGTTGTTTTTGAAAAAATGAAATGAAATGCCGTTAAAGCTGTTAAAAGTTATGAATTTTCTGACAAACGAAAACAGTGTTGTGATAAGACAGAGATCTTATCTATTTTTTGGGTATTTTATTATATTTTTATAATCAGAATAGTAAATATCTCAGTTACGATGATGATGACGTCATCATTAGATTGAACAGGAATGACATTCTACTCTCGTTGACAGGTAAAGAGAGAGAGAGAAGAGCTTCTAAAACGGTTGCGAATATTGAAGTCCCGCCGTGACATCTGTTGAAGATATGACACTTCTTCATAAGAAATTATTATAAAGAGAGTGAATGACATAGATATGAAGAGAGAGAGAGAGAGAGAGAATGAATTCAAGATTGTGGATGAGGATTGGTGTATGTTGAGTGCACAAGAGACTATATGGCAGGAGGAATGGAAAGACTGTAAGGACATTCATTGGCTCTAAGACACAGAGAGCGAGTCCAAGGGTGTGATTTGCGTTTTCAAATGTGTTTTTTTTTCAAAAAAAAGACTTTTTCTTTCTAAACAAAAAACGATTCTAATCTGTCTGAAGAAGATGTTCTACTCAAACAAATGATTGCCTCAGGCTATTTGGGGATATAAACGTTTTTGATGGGAATCGTCCATAATCTGTTTGACAAACGAAAAAGGACATGAATGACCTAGAAATATGAGAGTGGAAAAGCTTCAAGTTAAAGTACGAATGTTCTAAAAGTTATACGAATGGTCAGAAACCAGAAAAAGCTTCAGAGAGAGAGATTATATGGTATATGGAGAGAAAGACAGAAAGAGAGAAAAGAAAATAGAGAGGGAGAGAGAGAGAGAGAGAGAGAACAAGACAGTGATTTCAGAATGGACGGGACGACGTATAGTAGTAGCCTTCTGGCAAACATTTTGCTCTGAACGGGAAGTATTAGAATAGGAAGAACATAATGACGACGACAGATTAGATGAGAAAAGAACAGGAAGTACATGAAGAGAGAGAGAAGTAGATGAAGCTCAACCTCTAATTTCTCACCTCTCTATCTCTTCTGCTTCTTCCTGCAGCTTAACAAAAACCTGTAAAAGAAGTTTTTATGTGCTTGAGAGGTTTGTTCAAAATTTAAATGAACAAGGAGTGAGCGAGAGATGAAGCCGTGGAAGAAGAGAGGAGAGCTGGAAAACGATTGTGTTGTAAACATCAAATAAATTTGTTTGAGACTGCCAAATGGTTCTGCTGCGTAACAGAAGCAGTGAGAGACTAGCGAGCAAAGATAGGAAAATCTGAAATGTGAAGGGAAAACTTTAAAGAGAGAAAGAGTGATAGATAGAAGAGATGAAGAGAAGAGCTTGTGTTGGTGGGGGGGCTATGGAGTTGGCTAGTTGGAATAGGAAAAGGATACAGTATAGACGATATGAGAGTAATCCGAAAGATTACGGTAAATATGAGACAAGCTTCTAAATAAGAATCATCTGATTTGATAAACCAGAGAATGAGAGATCTAGAGAGTAGTAAGAGGGTTTGAGAGAGAAAGAGAGGAAGTATGAGAGATAGAAGCTTATTGTGGCAGTCATTTTTCTCTCGCATCTTCATTAGTAGTAATGTGACTTTTGACAAACAGGTTTGCCAAATAAGGTAAAAACGAAGAAACAGAGAGAGGAAGGTCATAGAAATAATCATTGGAATGCTGTATAGATCAAGGCGGACAAAGCGAAAAAGAGGAAAGAAACAAGTCTGATTATGGATGGAAAGATTAAGAAAAACATCCACTACGTAGTAATTTGGTGGGGTTGGAGAGAGAGAGAGAGATAGAGAGATAGAGAGAGAGGGAGGGGGAGAAGCTTATCAACACACAAAGACAAATGGCCAGAAATCTGTCGTTTTTTCTATTGGATTCTTAACATAGTGTCGCTGTCATCGTTGATGACGTCCAATACATCAGCTTCATCTCCAGAATTAATGTTATGATGGATAAGACTGAATGAAAATCATACAAAAACCAAATCAGATCGGTAACGAAGAACTTTCTCCGGAAATTCTTCATTAGTTCTCCGTCTTGCTTTTTCTGTTTCTTTCTTACTTTCTGTTGTCACTCTTCATCTCTCTCTCTCTATCTGTCCCTCTCTCACTCTCATATGTTCATATCAACCTCTAGCAGTGAAAATATTTTGAAATCACACAAAACGAAAATCAGAGTAAAACCTAAAATGGATTTGAAGGTTAAGACTGAGAAGACGGTGTCGAATTTGAACGAAACCTGTTCAATTCAGGAGATTAGAAGGAAATTGGAAAGACAAGTAACTTTTATAAAAGTTTTCATTCAAAATTTCAGAATAATGCGGATAAAATAGATATTTTAAAGAGAAAATAGAAAAACAGACTTGCGTGTTGGTCTTTTGGCTGTTTGGACGCAAAAGTTGAAACTTCCGAGACTTGTGATGAAATGTCTTAATGCTGAGATTATGAGAGAAACTTTCTTGTAAACGATTATATGGGCAGGCTATTGATGAAGAGAATAGAAGAGAATATTTGAATGCTGCAAGCAAGATGACAATGACAGTGAGGGTTCATACTGCTTTCCTCTCTATCTTGCAATTCGCCCTCGAAACAAAAGTCTGATAAACAATAAAAAACAAGAAACAATAGCCAGGTGAGTAGGAGTAGATAGAGAGAGAGGTAGAGAGAGAGAGGAATGGAGAGAGATGGATTTGAAAAAACAAAAGCAAAAACCAAGACGAAGCTGGAGCAGAATGATTGAACGAGCTCTTGAAGCAACTTGAGGACAAGATGGCTGAAATTATAAATTCCAAATATGGAAAATATGGAAAAAGGTTATCAAATAAGCTTATCTTCATCAAACAATAAGCTTTTTATAAGTTTTGAATGATTTTCATTACAAACATAGAAAGGGAAGGTCTGGAGGGAAGGAGAGATAGAGAGAGTAGGAGAGGAAGGAAACGAGGAGGAAAAGTTGTTTGACGAACGGATCGTTCAAAGGGTCAAAATGAATGCCGTTCATGTACGATTCGTATAGTAATAATATTTGTTTATTTATTCAAATTAAAAGCTTATAAGGACATTGGGAAAAAAACATTGAAAAGTAAAGATCGAAGGGACTCCTATCTCTATGCAATACAGGAAGTGAACTATAGAGAGAGAGAGAGAGGAATGTGAGAGAGAGAGATGAATAGAGAGAGAGAGATTGGTTTGAGAATTATCTTTTGACCGTATCTCCTTCTCCTCCGGCATTTTCTCGTCTACTTTCTTTCTTCAAAGCTTTTTCTTCTCTCTCTCTCTCTCTTCACATCAGCATGGAATACGTTAGTAGACAACAAGCAGTACAAGCAGTAGAAAACAATCGAATTGGGATTTATATCAAAGAAGGCAGCCATCTAATCTATGTGTATGTTATAATAACTATGTGTATAGTTGACCATATTTGATCAATTACGCCTCAATGAATCCATAATTACAGTCTCGAATGTTCAAAAAAAAATTTGTTTTTTCCTCTCATCTCCTTTGACATTTGACCTTGTAAGGCAATAGAAACCTCTACTTTGCCTTTTTGTGATTCTTCTCTCATCTCTCAGCTTTTCATTATAATTAGCCAAAAGAGCGGATTGTGATGTATAAGGGTAGCCGCTGATTCATTCACATCGAGCAAGGTAAGCTGTGAAAAGGGTTCTTCCCCTTGTATCATGCTTGGATTACTATATCGTCATAAAGGGGTTCAGAAAGATATAATTTATACAAATATAATATTTTGTAAGAGAGTAGAGGAGAGATGGAGAGCGATCAAGGAAGCTAGAGAGGTAGAAATGCTGGAATGAAAAAAACTTTTAATTTCTATGACTGTAGTTTGTTGAAACAGTTGGAGGGAATGTCAGTCACATAGAAAGCGGCCAAGTCCTTATGAGAGATGAAACAGAGCGAAAATCTGTTAAAACAGTTGGCCGAAAGGAAAATCTGATGAAAGGGACGTGAGATAGCAATGCTGAGAAGAAAAAAACGAAAAAATCTTTGTAACCCAAAAAAGAAATATTAAATTTTGAATATTCGAAGCATTCAAGTGAAACATCAAAAGGTGATGAAGCTTAAAGATTTTGGAAACAAAAGAATCTTTTAGATACTTTCATCCGATAACATTGGAATGTGCGAGGGAGAAAATAAAGAGAGAGAGGGGAAAAAAGAAATTGGTATAGAGAGAATGAGATAAAGAGAGAGAGAAGAGCAGTATGAACAAGAAGTGTCTAAAGAGAGAGTGAGACTTACTATAGAGGTAGTGGAATGAGATGTAGAGGAGAATGAGAAGACGTCTACGGCTTAGAGCGAACAGAGGCGAGAGGATGTTGAGATGATTTCGTAAATTAAAAAATTCAAACCAAATCGAAAAAAAAAGAAAAACTTTACAACAAACAGAGAAGCTAACAAGTTCTGTGGATAAACTTGAAAAGAAGAAGATAATTGCAACTGAGAACGCTCTTCATCATCACTACTTCGATCAAATCGTGTTGTTCATTAAATAAAACAAAAAAAAAACCATCAAAGACGGATCTCTGTTCGTTAACAAACGCACAAATTTCTCTTTTCTTTTCAAAAATATGATAGAAAATCGCTTTAGGACGACGAGATACAACTATGTGTGTGTGAAAATGGAAAAATGGCTTACGACCGCACACAACCGTTTAACTGACGTCTCCATACAGCAAAATGAAATGAAGATGGGGCAGAGAAGATGTTGACGTGGATGTTCACGTGCTATTCCGTGTAATCCACGTGGAATTATTTCGAATTAATTCATTTGTTGATTAATTACACTTCTTAGCTACATCTCTCCCTCTCTCTCTCTCTCTCTCTCTCTCTCTCTCTCTGTTTGTTTCTATTTCTCTCTCTCTCTCTCTTCATTTGGAAAATTTATGTTTTCAATTGCATTATCTACATTGACTCCTCTCATACAACCATACACCAGCGTTCATCTGTTGTCGTCGTTGTCGTCGTTGCATCAGAATTTTCAGTTTTCATTGAAATCATTAATTTATTATCAGAAATTACAAACATATTGCCATGCTTTTCCATAATTACAAAAAATTCTTACAAAATGATGATTTCTAGAACGAAAGAATCATTTAGAGAATTGCGGTACAGAAGTTGGGAGCTACGGGGGCTTCCAAGAGAAGTGGTGAGACTTCAGTTGATCCGGAAGATGAACGAGTAGTAGTCTGAACGAATGTTTGATATGAAAAAGAAACTGGAATGCTCCGTTTACCTCAGGCTCAGTATCTTGGCTCTTTCCTCCTCCGATTTCTCCTAAGAGAGCTGAGAAGATGTCGGATGTTCCGAGAATTTCCTTCACTTGCTGCAAAATGATAAGTGTAACGGATTGAAACATTCAGTTCCATTATGTATGTATAACAAACAGAAAGAACAAACCTTATTGACGTGCTCTTGGACTTGCTTGCTGTAAGCAGTTTGTTTTTCATCATACTGCTTGAGCTCCTCAACTTCAGCTTCGGTCAAGTCACGGGCATATTCTCTTCCGACGTATACTTTGTTAGCTTGAACTAAGCATCCTTCGAATACGTATTGGGTAGTGTCTTCAGCTTGGCAGAAAGATGGACGAGTTGGTGGTTTTGGCTTAACAGAGGTAGAGGCAGAAGAGGAGACAGATTCGACTGAAGCTGGTCCCTTCTTTCCACTGATTCTAGCCTGGAGAGCCTTATGCTTCTCGGCAACCAAAGTCTTCAATTCATCCTTGTACTTGGTGAATTCACCTTGATAGGTTTCAAGTTCTTTTTGCTCATCAGAGTTCAACTCGCGTTGTTTCAAGCCATTGATGTACAAAGTATTTCCCTGTAACATCAAAATACAACATTGTTCGTTTGTTCTGAACACTCACCGTGACAACACATCCAATGTTTCCTCCAGAGATTGGAGCAGACACAGAGATTGTTCCAACGGTGAATCTCTTTTCCCGTGGAGCAGCGAAAGCGACGGCGGCTAAAGCCAAGACAACACAAACAGTTTTCATTTCCTGAAAACATATTTTTTGAAGAAAAAGTAAAAATAGGAGTTAACATGATATGCAAGAATACGGGTCAAATGCAATTAAATCACCAAATATGGGAGAAGAATGACAAAGATTATCAAATCTCTGTCTCGCTATGATTGCTATGATCATCATGCACTCTCTTATTCTCTCCATCTCTCTCTCTCTGGCTAACCTAATCTCGTACCTTTGAAATACAAAAGAGTTAAAGATTTGAATAGGCAGTTCAGCCGCCAGATTACCTAGGATAACCGGATGGTGACAAAGAATGGAATGATCTATTATTGATTGGTCAAGTTTACAAAATATTCATGTGTTTGCCTAAAATCGTGGGAAAACAGAACGAAGACGACCTCCCCGAGACCAAAGAGTAAAGTAAATTAACATTTTCTGTGTTTCTTTATCGAAACATCAAATATTATTCGTCACATTTTCTTTCAATCAGCCAAAAAAAATATGGAAGGAAAGGGGAAAGAAACAGAGAAATGGGTCAGAAGAATTTAGTGAACTGAAAAAAAAAGCAACCGCTCAGCACGTCCAGTTCACCACAAATGACTTTGGTTACGCAGAGTTGGATGCAGAGGAGAGGGGAGGAGTAGAAGTACGAGGTAATTATGCCCGCATGACTGTCATAAAGGTTTTGATTGGTTAATTTGACAAGAAATTGTCATATATTAGGTCAAAATGGTAAATTGTAGTTGATTTTAGACAAACCGTTGACACTGTGTGAATGCGAGGGATGGGTTTAGGATGCTTTGAGCGTCCAGCAGCAATTACATCGTAACGCAGTGCCGTAACTGGCAAGATACATTCATATACGCTCACTCACTCATATACGCACACATGCACCACACAGACGCAAACTCTTTAGATGAGAGCTCGCTTTGGGAAAACTGTTTAAATGCTAAAGCTACAGAAGTTTCTGGAAAGCCGATAGTCTTAATCATGCATAGGAAATCTATTGAAATGCCAAAAATAGAAATTGTTGAATGGAATTAAACATAACAAAACTATGAATAATACTGTTTGTAAGCAGATTCATAAAAGACTGTCTGATTTACAACAAAAAAAATCACGGGTTTATTGATTTTCTTGCATTTTCAAATAACAAGAAGGAAGTGGTGGCGGAGGTGTAAGAGGAGGAGGAGGAAAAGAATGCTGGAGAGTCATGGTTCTGGAAGAAAATAGTCTTGCTTGCTACTTCCACACATTGACTGTTTGATGGGTGAGTGAACGTAGATCTAATTTTCAACTAAGCATTTTCAAGTTGAACAAAGGAAATTGAGGTGGGACCGCCAAATCGCTACATTCCCACCCAAGTGTGATGGATGAAACCAGTAGGATACTGTCCTGCTGTCAATAAACAACCTTTTTTCTTAAAAAGGGACGGTTGAGAGAGAGAGAGAGAGGTTCTAGAGAAAGGTCAGAGGAAAAGCTGGACTACTAGGAAGTCTGTATGTGCTGGGGAATCTCGTTATCCATGTATTTCTGATTGTTTATATAGGAAATCTTTTATGGGGGAGAACGAACCAGTGACGACCTCGTCATCAATCCACTCTGATGAAACAGCTGTTTCTCTCACTGATTCATCATCATTCTCTCTCATTAAGATACTATTTTCCTTCTGTACCCCGTAGGACTCTCGAACTTTCCTTTGTAAATGACTGTCGCCCAGTGGCTGTCATGGACGCTGAAAACCGAAAACACATATTGTTCTTTGATTGGATGAGTCATTTTCATGTTTTATCAAATCCTCAAATCATTTGTCACATCAATTACACCTTATTAGCTCAACAACAACAACATCATTGTCTGTATGTTGCCATCCCATCCTCGTCATCATGTTTTTCGTCCCTCATCTCTGTTCCTTGTCCAGCATGTTTATGTAACTGTTTATGTAAGTTCGAAGAGAACATGTCAAATATATATTTTATGTTGCTATGAGTTCATCTTGACAAAACCTTTCAAAGCATTCGCCACAAGAAAGAACAACGAAGAGAGAGAGAGGAAGAGAAAAAATAAAAAGTAGAGAGTGAGTGAGAGGGATTGTATGAGAGAGAGAGAGAGATGATTCCCTTGTATAGCTCAAACATCGCCAATCAAATCCGCGAAAATATCCAAAATCACATATGTATAAATAGAGATATAGATACTATATATTCTCTGCTAAGAATCTGATAAGGTTTAAAGAGAGAACAAACTCTGGGAAAGATGAAACGCTTAAACTTTGAGAAGCTACTAACCGCATGTCAACATCCGAATATGGTAAATTAATCTAACAAGCCGAGAAAAAAATATATCTTAAGGAATTATCAATAAACTTAGGCCAAAATTGGACAAAAGGGTAGATGGTAGGAGGGAGGGGGAGGGCGAAAAAACTGAACCCTGATTTTGCCCATGAAAGGTAAGAGAAGTTTTGGGGGGCGAGTGGATATAATACAATTGCACAGTGTAGGGAACTGATCAACAAGGGCACCGAATTTTGATCTAGACATCACTAGATTGTTGAAGACGACAAATGCAGGCGAATGTACATAGAAGGGAAAAGTGGTGGATGAGCAAAAAACACATACACACTCAGACACATACACACAGAATTTACGAGAGAACTCTGTTTCAGAGAAAAGTAGGAATCGTGCGACAGTTGGGATAATGGAGACTTCCGTCTCCTCGACATCCGTTGGCCAATAAGTTGAGAGGAAAACGAGAAGAGACTAGATCGTCATTTTGGAAATCACACGTACAAGGGCTCCATTTTCCTCCTTCAAACGTTGGTTTTCTATTCGTAATTGACTTACAGTCTGAAAAAGTAAAATTATTCAGTGAACTATAGAGGATGGATGGGCAAGCTCATGCAGATTCCCGTTCGGAGGAAATGTGTTAGACCAAACAACTCAAAGTTATCTCAAGTTTGAAAAAAAAGGGAGAGGTGAGTAGTATAGTCAAGATCGCGAAATCTTAGAAAACATGTTAAGACAAGCGCTAACAGTTCATACTTTTCAAAAAAAGAACTTCTACAGAAGGAGAATTAGTTGGCAATCGGTCGGCTGATTTTGGCTAAAACCCGAACCAACGCTTCGTTCTCCGAGCGAAGACGTACATTCTCAGAAGCAAGAGCATTCTGCTCCTAAAAAGGACTGGGCATGAACGAACATCCAATAAGTTCGAGTGAAAGTGTTCAGAAATATTGTAGAGACAAACCTTGACTTGCAATTCGAGATCAGATATTTTTCGTTCCATTGACCTTCTCTCACTATCATCCATAGAAGCTCCGGAAGATGACTTGCTGAGAGGAATGGAACTGGCCGGAGATCCATTTCGGAATCGAGAAGTTGCCGTTCGTCCAATTGAAAGGCTGTTCTGTAAATGGATGAAAATTAAGCCCATAAAAGGATGATGATTTACATCTTGCTTTTTCATGTCTTCCAACTCCTTCCGTAGTCTATCCGACTCAAGTTTCTCTTTCTCATATAAGGCCTTATAGTTCAAGTTTGTTTCCGTCGGGCGCGAACCATAGCTCTGCAAATCACAAGTTGAAGTAATTGAGAAAAATTCGAGAAATGCTCAAAAAGCTCATGGAACTTAAACAAACATTGGAAGCCGGTGTATATGAGGATTGAGATGAATGAAGAGGAGAAACCGCAGCAGCCTTGGACGGGTATCGGCTGCTTGGAGATGGAGGAACAACAGCACTCCGCAAACCAGATGACGTAGTTGTGCTGCTTGGCTGAAAAGAAAAAAAAATAGTCTGCTGAATGCTATGCTTTCGATTGAAAATCAAGTGTTAGTAGTGGATATTTTTAAACTAAATGTAGAAGTGAGCTTTCAGGGAGTTGTCATGCACGACCTACTCTGTAAGAAGAGTCTAACAAGGCATTGGAGATTCGGTAACGATCCGAACTTGAGCTCCGATATGTGGATGATGGTCCAACTGATCGGGATCGAAGGTCATTTAACCGACGATTATTGGGACGATGAAGCCGTGAACTGGTTCTGGGACTCGAGTAAGAAGAAGAATACGGAGAATACATGGGAAAACAGTTTAGGTATGAGTTTTGAATAAAAAATGAGCTGTAGACTGCGTAGTCTACCTTTTCCAACAAAACGAAGTGGTTGAAGAAACGAAAGAAGGGATATTGTATCGCAAAAAAGATAAGTGGACAAAGAAACTTAGTTCTCTACGCCTTTGTGCAACAAGTGGAGAGAGCACAGCATTTTATGAGCTTTAGATGAGAACAAAAGCTATTCGGGAAGAGGTGTGGTGAACTTGATTGTAAAAAAAGAAAAAAACAATACGGGTCATAATCGAGTTAGAACATTGAGTCAAAAACCAAACAAAATAAACTCAAAACTTCACACACACAAAAACTGAAGCACATTCCTTCAACCGACGACGGATAAAACATGCAGACTTACTGTTATAAGCGTTGGAGGTAATGACGAAGATTTTGACTCCAGTCCACTCGTCCTGTCTGTTGTGGACGACGTTGACGAATATGTTCCGGAAGTGTTGAGGCGAGCCTCAGGTCTTGAAAACGGCGTTATGACCGGCCGGCTAAAGGTCGCTCCGTTATTCGTGGCATATCGAAGAGGAGGTGGAGGAGCAGGAGCCGGAGTTGTCGGCATAGGAGCGGGTTCCGCTGGTGAGCTGATGCTCACACTAGCAACAGCGGCATGCAAATCTTCGGGTAAAACTGGACCCGTTCCGCGACGATTTGACCGTGATAATGGAGCTCCCTGTTAAAAACTGAACTCAGAAACAAAGACTAACACGAGTTGGTAGCAAAACTAAACTAAAGCAAGCGAACCAAAGAGACAAACAGAAACAGATGCAAAAGTTGTTTTTGGCTTATAAGAGATGTTACCACAAACCTGACTCTTCCTTCGCAAACCAGTGCTTGAGGGGGTATTACTATTATTAGGGATCGAATTATTCTTATACAGGTATATGGAAGCACTTGTAGTGTGAGGTGAAGAACGGTCAGTACTACTACGCTCCATATCTGGAATGTAAGATTAAGTCTCCGAATTAGAATTGACAAGCATACCTTGTACACTGCCGTCTTGCAGTATTCGTACTGTGGAGGAAGTTTGTGGTTCAGAGCTTTCAGAAATCGAAGTGGAATCTCTTTCTTCAGATGCAAGCCTTACTAGCATCTGTAATCAGTTCAATCAACTTTGCATTCATTAATATTTCCAATTTATTTCAAATCCCTCGATTAGGCGATCTTTGCCATCAATCCGTTTTCATAAAATACAGCTCTCGCCACAATTAGTTTCCGCGCGAACGTGATTAGAAAAGTTTCTCTGATTATTTCGATATTATTAGGTCATCTGAATTCTTTCTCTCGTCCGATCACTCAATGTTGCCTAGTTTATCACCGAACACCCTCTGGGAATAATGATGAACGTCTCCTATCCGTCCTTTTGATGAAAATGACGGAGAGAAGAACGGGAATAGCAATTAAATCATAGCAGGTCATGGCAGAATCGCAAAACAATTTTCTTGGATAATGCGTTTGATACAATACACACAAATTTTAAAACTTTCTTTCAAACTTACACAATCACGATGAGATGTTTCGCTGGAGCCCACTGAAGAGTTAGTGTTAGAGGAGTTCCGCCGACGAACGGATTCTTCAGCAGCTATTCTACTAGCTTCTTCTAATTGTTCCTGAATTCAAAATATTATAACTCGTGAAGAAGCTATTAGCTTTACCTTTGTGACTCCTTGAGTCGAACGACGATTTTGTCTTTGGAGACGAGCTGTGGTACGTCTTTCAGCTTCGCTTTCATTCACAGTATTGGATAGCCAAGGTCTAAATTACGTGGTGATCAAAGACAAGAACTATGAACTCAAGGCAGATAACAGCAACAAATAACATTCAACTAAGCATACGGACCTCATTTTTTGTGGACTAAGGTGCTGTGGTTGCAAACCTCTCGGTAATTCGGATACCGGAAGAGTGTTTGAAACTTTTGCAGGCGGACGAAAAGCCGAAACTCGGTTCCTATTCAAGAACTGAGGATAACCTGGCCCATCAACAGGAGAACGAGCTTGCGAGTTGCTACCACTACGACACAAAGACAGCCAAGGCAAATTAGAAGGAATAGACGTGGAACGTTGCACGGTAGGCTCGAAACTGAACAAACAAAAAGCATGCAGAACAGAACAAACCGAAACACAACAAAACGAATATTTAAAAATAACTTACAGAGTTTTATTCTGACTAACGTTGCTATTCGATGCATAGGCTGGAGCAGGAGAAGTGGAAGCGCTTGGGGAAGTGACTGAAACTTGTGAAGAACCTGACTGAGAACCATCAGTTGTTCTACTACCCGAACCAGAAGATGTGCTAGCTGATCTGAAAATAATTGAATTATTGGAGATAAGTGCTAAGTAGTAGGTGGTCAACGCAATTCACGTGGAAATACGTGGGATTAGAACAAACGCGTGAGTTTCGAAAACACGTATATACGTCATTTGAAAGATGTGAACGGACAGAGCGGTTGTGAACAACATCCACATGATAAAAAAATAAAAAGACAAGCGTTCGAGTATTTTCTCACCTTGTCACTAACTGGACGCCTCTGTTAATCCAAGAGTTAGGTTGTTGCAGTGGCCGTGGGAATGGCACTGTGCAACTGATATGTTGATCCCCACTCTGCAGGGAAGAGCTGTTTGACTGAGACAATAAACATAAAAAAACAGAACATAATAAAAACTGACTGTTGTTCTAGTCGAGCCTGTGCTCATTGAACTTGCTCCTGTTGTTGAGCTACCTAACGTATTATTGCTTGTAACTGATGACCGTTGACTTATGTTCTCCGATAACTTCTCAATAGAAGCAGAAGAACGCTCCGAAAGGGAGAGAGAGGGTTCCTCAGATGTTCTAGAAAAGGAGCACTCAAGCTAATTACGAATATATTTGCATACCGGGCACTTGTAGGTATTTCACTTTCAGATTTTTCTAGAGAAGTTTCATCATCAACAGAAGCAGATCTTCTTGATTCTTGAGATGATTGGGAGTCCACAGACGGTGTTTTCTCGGACAGTTTCGGGCATTTAGGAGAAGTATAAAGAGATTCGTTTTCACTACAAGTAAATATAGAAGTTGAGTGTTAGACTGCATTCAAACCTGCTAGCTTCCCTATATTCCCGCTTATACTCATTCCCGTTTTGGTCATCACCAATGCGCACATTCTTTTCCTGTAATACGAATGAATGGATAAAGAGATTAATGACTCTACCAACCTGTAGCACACTTGTAACGGGAGGTGAAGTAGCTATACGTTTTCTGTCTACAGTTCTCTCTAAATCTTCCAAATATTCAACAACTTGATTATCGGCAACAGTTAACACATTTTGACCCTAAGAACCATTTCATTGAAAACTTCTGAACTTCCGTTTTTCTCACCGCATGATTTAGATCGTGGATACTAGCACCATTTTCTATTAAAATTTTACAAGCGTCTTTTTCTGCCCAGTGAGCAGCGGCATGAAGGGGAGTCCAACCATCCTGATAGAGGAAATGAAAACTTTCGAGGAAATTAGATGCAAACCTTGTCTTGACTTTTCGGACTTCCTCCGGCATCTAATAGTAACTCTAGAAGTTGTATGTAACCTTTTGCAGCAGCAACGTGTAAGGCTGATGCTCCGGTTCGTGAATGTGGTACATCACTGAAGAGCATAAGGTCAAAACTGTTTCACTTATAAAGGGTATTACTTATATCTTCCATCTCTTAACCATTTTTGAGCATCTCTCATCATCGTTGTTAATTCAACATTCCGACATTGGTTGGGATCTATGGATTGTCTCTTATACTCGTAATCAAGGTATTCACGACATGATTCGTCATCAGCTAAATCCAGAGCTAATTCCTTATCACTTAAAGAGATTTGATATATAAAATGACACGGAAAGAGCGAAAACCTATTAATAATGGCCATATCAGCCCCATTCTGACATAAATACTTAACGATAGCCAAATTTCCACAACATGCAGCTGCGTGAAGTGGAGTCCAGCCCTCGTTATCCTGAGCATTGACATCGGCACCTTTTTCACATAAAAAGCGGACCATTTCGGGTTTACTATCGATAACAGACTGAAGAAACAAATAATAAACAAAAAACAGCTGCGAAAACCTGATGTAGAGCTGTGAGCCCGTCAACGGTACTCGTGTTTATGTCAGCACCCTTTTCCAACAAGTCTTCCACTTCATCTTCATCCCCTGACATACAAGCACTAAGAAAGATATCACTATCCTAAAAACACAGATGATGAACTTCCGTCAAACATAAAAATAACTGACCTGGAACTGAACTCGCGGTTTCTTCCGTCGTAACACAGGCTCCCCATTCATTTCACTTGATTGCCAACGATGAAGCTGTTCCTATAAAGTACAGCTTAAAGAACTTCAGAGATTCCCGAGAATTATGTAATTATCGACTAGTCTTTCGAAACTTTGTCCTCATACATGCACAGATGAAGGAAAAGCGCAATTTAGACAAGAAAAAGCAGCTTTCTTAAGCTAATCGGCCTGTTGACCGTTCAGCTTACGCACAGAAGACTTGAAAACCACGCAGACGACGAGAAATTTTTTCAGAATCTCAGTGCTGCTTTTAACAGTCTTATTCGAAGTCAATGTGTGATTGGAGCACAAAAAAAGGTGTGAACAAGCAATGCACTACAAGCTGCTGAGGCAAAAAAAGGATGGCAAAGTGTGTTTGGATTATCAACAGGCAGAAAATGCCGGAAAACAAACACAGACTTTTCCTTTTCTTCACAAGTAAAAAAAGATAACAGCAAGAAGTGAATGGTAAATAACGTATTCATGCTGGTCAAGGTAAGGAAAAAAGGGGAGAAAAGCCTGGACGAGTCGGGGATGACTTGACCGTTTACAGCAATGAAACCAAAACATACTAGGAACATGTAGCATATTATAAAAGGAAAATAAATGTGGAATGGAAAAAATAATAAAACATGTACTGTTAAGAAAAAAAAAGGGGAAAATGAATGCAACCGTTCTGTACTAGTGAATCATGGGAAGTGTGGCGTAGGAAACGTAAAATAACTTAACGACGCTCCTTGATTCCCATGAATAATTAGCTTAATGTGGAAGTTGGACAAAGTTGAAATCTACAAAACATATGCTTCAAATGAAAACATTAGTTTTGCGCAAGCTCAACATATGGCGTTTATTATAGTGAAAGGAATAAATGTGTAACAAAACTACTAATAAACTCGGAAAAAGTGACCCAAACAAGCTCATTCAAGAACAAAGAACGAAAAAAATTACTCACCTTCCGCTTGATTATCACATTATTTGATATCAGCTGCTTTACTTGAAGCATATTGGCATTTTTGCCAGCTTCTTCAGCATCTATATCATCCTCGTCTCTGACCATATCCCGTACTCAGCAACGCGGAAAGACCCAGAACTATGAAAAGGTGATGACGAAGATGATGAAGACGACAACGACGAACGCAGCCTGAAATCCAGGGCTAGCAACAGTTCAGCCGGCAGCCACACTCGAAACTTTCCGCCGACCACTTCATGCCTCTACATCTCTAACCCATGCGCGCTCGACCCTACTCTATTTGTGTACTCTCTCATCCTAGACTAGGGTCTAGATAGCCAGTGTGTAAAATCAGTGTTGGTTGTGGTTGTGGTGGTCAGTCGACTGTGATCGATCGAGATAATCGTCTTTCCGTAATCACCGTGCCCCTAATTTGCATATTTTAGTTGGATCGCACCTGGATACAAGCCCGAACCGGCTGTATCGCAATACGGCTAAGGGAATAATTCGGAAAACCTTGTGATTCCAATGAAGAACTCTCTAACAACACAGAAAGAGAGATAGAGGGAGAACGAGAGGTGAAAGAGATAGGAGATAAAAAGTTCTTTTGCGGTGCTCTCCTCCGTTTGCAGACGGTGTAAGATAAATGAACTGTCGTGAATAGTAGGGAAAAGCAAGAGACTTGGGACCGAGAGATGAGCAAGAAGTAGAGGAACAGCTGAAGAACAGGAGCAGCACTAGAAGACGGAGTATGCTAGATGTGAAGATGAAATTAGAGAGAGTCTAAGGAAATAAAGGACACACGCGGACGACTAAATGAGTGAGTCGGAGCTACACCGAGAACGAGAGTTAACAGTTGTTCATCAGAAGTGCATGAAGCTAGAGGTGGGCGCACGAAAAGTCGAACAGATTATAAAAATCATATAAAAGATACAAATCATTGAAAAATAGATGGAGTAACAAATTGAATAAAGAGTTCAAAAATTCGAAGCTCATGCACAACCGATGCACGCTTTTTACGTACCGGAAATGACGTCCGTATATTTCGATACAGTTCAGTGCGGTTTGTACGATCCGTTCATAGGCGGTTTGTAATTTCCATAAAATGTTTTTGCCTTTCATAATCCTTATCCCCACTTGGTCATATTAAGACTAATTGATGACACGGGATGTAACTTATAGTTGATCCTAGTTAAAAAGTAACCGCGCTCGTCTAGTCAGTAGGTCAATCTTGTGTCCTTGGCCGATTCATCCTCCTCACCACCTATTCTAATACTTTTCTCGTTTTTCATCAAACGCATTCCCTTATATGGCATGTCAATCGACTTCATGAATGGCGCTGAAGGTTTTTTTTCTTTGTATTTTGAGGGACGACGATCAGGCTATTCTTGAGGAGAAGCGTTAGTTAGTAATCGATAATTTGTACCTTAGGACCAGAAAAATATTGGAGCTTTTGTTCAAAAGATAATGAAGAACAAGACTGCTGTTGTCATTTTGTGTGTTTAGATCGTCGTCACTCTCGTCATCGTTCTGTCCTACTGCGTCGTCACAGACGTCGACAAAGACTGTCTTCTTCGCCTTCTTCTGTCTTCTTCTTCGTTTTCTTCTTCTTCTCCTTCTCCTTCTTCTTCTTCTTCGATTTCAGAGTTGTGATTCAGGCTGTTCATGTGCAGTCTGTCTTTTTGTGTTTGTACCATCCGTTCTGTCTGTCTTGTGTTGACCATGTCGGGCCCCAAACAGGCAAAAAATACTTGCGAAACTATTCATTGACTAAGATAAACGATGTAAGAAATATATTAAATCTAGCCTCTTAAGAAGAAAATGCATTTTCCCGGTCGGCAAAGATCACAAAAAGAATTAAGTTAGGGGTAGAAAAAAATCGAAAGAAACTTATGAAATGAACGTTTGTGAATCTCTTACTTAAGGTAGCTGAGGAGATCATGAACCGGAAAGAGCAGAAAAAGAAATTGTAAAAAGCCAAAAAAAGAAAGGGGGGATATTCACAGGGGTGAGGTTAAATACCAAATATGCTTAATCGTATTTTCGATTTCCGTTTTCTAGGAGTTCAATTTCACGACTGATGTTTTTCCTGGCACGTTCTTCGAACTCTTGTCTGAGCTCAGCTGTGGCGAATATGTTGGGGATTTGAAGAAAAAGTTTGAGTACCTGAAAACCAAACTTGATCTTTAATCATTATGGGGGTGGGATGAGGAAAGAGGAAATGAAGTATAAACGTTTCGAACCTTCAGACGTTGCTTAGCATACTCTTCGCCAGTCAGATGAGCATATTCCTTTCGTTGAGCCAGTTCATTCTTTTGGAATCTGAGGCGAAACGAAGGATAAGTCTTGCGTACACTGACTTACTTGTCTTCAGGATCAGCCAAAAATGCCATGTCAAAATCAATAAGATAATGAAGATCATCAGAGCCTGTTTGTCCAGCATTTAAATGAGCATCAGTAGTGGATGATCCGGACGCGACAATCATTTCTGCTACATAGTTAGCCTTAAAAAGCTTTCAAATTAAAAGATTCTAAGCAAATCCATAAGTATTATGGGCAATCTGCATCCGGTTCGCTAAAGAAACCATCTATCGTTTTTTTGTTTCCGCTATTAGCATATTCCCATAGCCATATATGGCCTGCGAATGGATTGGAGAACGATGCTAAAGATATCAACGCGAAAAAAATGTCGAAAAGACTAGTTTCTATAAAATGACAAAAAGGAATTACAAGTTCAGGTGGATTCTCTAAGACCAACGAATGAAAGGCTCAATTCATGCCTCTCATATGAGTCAGGTTGGCCCTCTCTTTCACTTTCCAACCATTTTTAGGAATTAATCACCAGTCCCTTCTAAACCTTCATAAATGGAAGATTGCCAAACCAGAGGTTGGCGTTTTCCTGTTTTCCTCCTCATACGACTCTTGATTGAGCCTACCCCAGAGGAATAATCATAGAAACAGACTATTTTTAACTTTTGTCTTACACAAACAATCGACTGTTCTCCCACACTCGAAAACTTACCGAGTCAAAGGTTGTTTCTTGGGCGAAATCACGGAGTAGCTTAGCACTCTTCTCAGCTGAGTCTTCGGACAACGGATCATAGGCTATACTGAAAAGCAAATAAATAAAAATACGAAGTAACCAAATGATGACAATGAGTTGAGCTAAGACGACTCAAGAACACCAACTGCATTCGAAAAGGAAAGGGTTTATGAATCATCTGAAGACCATAAGCTCCCCTGATGAAATACCAAACATAACAAGCATAAACAAATAAATTTTCGCGCCGATAGAACTGATCATAATGATGAAGAGTGCAAGATGGTGGTGTGTCTTTCGTCAAACACAGAAAGACCGGCATGATGTGCCAAGCAATAGAAGAAGAGTAGTGCTAACCGGATAGATTATCAATGAGCTACGCCAGAGCAAGTGTAATGCAAAAGATATTCATATCTTAGGGGAAGTTTTTGCTCACATCAAAACAATATTAGAATATCTGCGCATGCTTTTCACGTGTATGACGTCACGTAAGGCACGTGGCAGATGATTACAAAGCATATTATTTCAACTGCACAAGGCGTAATGAGCGGTTGCATTTCAGACTCATCACTCTCCCATTTTATTTTCATATAATTTGAAAATCTGGGCCAAAGATTATCTGTCACCAAAATAGAATTTTGATGTGAGTCTCGTAAGAAAAAAGATGGATTATTGGCTAAATTTATTGAAACCAAATAATGCATTCAGCATGACAATTAGCTCCTTTTTTCTCATCGTCTCAGGACCATTATCTATTAGAGTATCATGGGGTGATATAAAGTGAATGTAAGAGAATGTAATTGTTTCAATAAAAAACGTGATTTGCGATTTCAGTGCGATAACGTAATATATATATATATATATATATAAATATATATAATGTATATGATTCATAGGAGTGCTATCAGCGTTTGCGAGAAGTTTTTTTTTCAGTTGCCATTAGCTGATTTAAACTTTTATCCCTTTCCGTTATCAATTTTTTTTCTCTGTTTTTCAGCATCTTTCCTCCTCTTCTTTCGTAAGAACGATTTTCAATTGAAGACAAAAGAATTTGCATTCAATCAACTCTCTCTCAAGAGAGAGAGAGGAGGAGAAGAAACTTATGAAGATGAAAAAATGGCAAAAAAACCCACTTTTTGAAAAAAATGGCAAATCCTGTGGCATAACGATCTTTGAGACTATCTTTACATTTATCAAATAATTGGAGCATATTAGCCAAATGTTCCAGGCCTCTGAAAAAACATGAAAACGATGAAAAATGATACAAAGGTTGTAATAACCTGAATGGACGTTGTTCATAAGCTGATGCAACAATATTCCACCAGTTGTCACGTTTATCCGCCGGCATGAAAGCCGTTAAATCATACCAACGACTCCTAAGTTCTTGATGGACCATCTCTACAACAATACAAAATACCAAGAATAAAATTTTTGGAGAGGAGGAGCAAATGCGAACAGAAACGAAAAAAAATACATTTGCATACAAATATAGAGAATAACCTTTCGTCAGTCATCGTTTGGGACTGATAGTGTCCATTCGGGAAAGATAATTGACACGTGCACACAACAAAGTACAACAAGAGCAAAATATATTCAAATGCCAAACGGGTCATATAAGGAGCGAGTAAAACACTTTCTTCTTTTGGTTCTAATCAATTTAGAGAAAATGGTTGGAAATGAACCGAAAAAAATGTTGATAGGATTAAGTTCAATGAGATTTTACATTCCGCTGTCCAGCACGACTGCAAGCTGAAAGCTGAAAGCTAAAAGTTTTCTTCCTCATTTCCTATCTCTCATGCTATCTTTTTTCTCTCTCCCTCTTATTTTTTGTATTAATTATGAACATACTTCTCTCATCCTGCATAGCTATTCCTTCTCTTTTCAGGTTCTCAGCAGATATCAAGGCTCGGCATAAAATTGTCATTTAGGACAAGCAAGGATTTTGAAAAACGGGCGGAGTCATTCTTCTCTCTCTCTTCCTGTCAGAGATTTTGGGCTCTCGTCTTTCATTTCAACGCTTTCTTTGTGCTCTCCAAAATCCAAACTGTCTTTAATCTTCTTCTGAATAAACTCGTACGTCGTCAAGCATTCCGTAGGGTCTACATGAGCAAAGCAATGGAATGTAACAAGCACATGCTCACAATCGATTCTTCACAAAGAGTCTTTTGTCACAGAACAAAAAAAATTAATAGCCAAAATAATGTGTGGAAGAGGCTGGATAAAGCCCAGAAAGACTATTTGAGCAACACAAAACATATTTGTCTGCGCTCACACTGCTTCTTGAGATTATCAAAAAGATCATCAAAAGCTGCGGACGGCAAGAGTTGCGATGATTGCAATCTTCATCTCACATACCTCTTTAGTGCAACACAGTATAGAGGAACGCCTTAGAATAATTATGATTTACGAGCGAAATCAGTTTTGAATTGGAAAGAGAATGAATCCACATGAACACAGCAACAGCTGTTTTGAGGAAACTATAGAATTATTTGTGTATAAATAAATAAGATAAATAACTACTGGCTTTGTTTTCTTTCTTGTCCCAAACGATTTCCATCAACAAACTTGCCAAAGAAACATGCGGAAAGCAGCGGAGGAAAGGCAACATTCCCACATTCTTCTGAGTCTCCGACAAACTTCAAAAACTGTGCTGATGCTGTTGAAGAAAAAACCTTGCACAAGCTTATAGCCACAGCTTAGACTAACTCTAATCCTTCAAAAAACTTTTCTCTCAATTTCAAAAGAGACACTCAAATAGAATATTCATAATCTTTGGGGCTAAATAAGCATAAAAATAATGTCAAACTATAGCATAGTTTTTAGAGAAAACAAGCTGAGAACCGTAAAAGGAATAGCCTGAAGGCCTTGGACTTTAATTAAACTTGCCAAAATGAGTATCGGCTTGCTGATGTTGCGCCCCCTTTTTTTGGAGCTCTCGAAACAACAGCTAATCGATATTTTGGTTTAGACTGGCACACAGGGGTGTCACACACACATATACACATAAATACCTTTGCATACCAACAAGTGAAATGCCACTCAGTCAAAAACGATTGACACAAGTAGGAGAAGCAGCTTTGATGATTATTTTATACCGCTGATCTTCTAAGGTCAAGCACGGGTCAATGGCTAATAAACTGCAAGCATATTGACTCTTGTTCTCTAGTTAACTTCGCAAAAAAAAAAAGAAAAAGAATCCAAAAGAATGAAACTATAGCAGTTGAATGATAAAATCGCAGTATTTTGGTCAACGCACCACAGCCGACTACTTAAAATCGCGAAAAAACAGATTTAAAGTACGAACCATCTTGATTTCTGTCGGAAAATGGGAGAAGCGAAGGCCATATGGCAGGCAGAAGCCATAATGAATAATTTTTCTTAATGATCGAATGAAGGTTTAGACAGAGAGAGGAAAAAAACAGAAAAAAAGAGAAAGCCTCTGTGCGCTCAGCTCTGCTGCTCCGTCGAAGGACGACGATGTGGACTGATGGATGAGAGAACGTATGAAGCATAGAGATCGCTAGTGAGTTAGAGAAGTAAGCGAGAGATGCCTTTTAAGGAGAGTATCATGAAGTTACAGAGATGAAGCAGCAATTCAGAATGGAGAAAAAGAAAGTTGAATATATCCATATATTCCTATGCGTATGTATGGAGGAAAAGAAGCTTAGTGAGCTCCTAAAGCATGTTCAACAACATGTTGTCTTGTCATTTGATGAGTGGGCGTCCAGATATATAACTTTCGCTTGGCAATGCTCATGTAAAGTTCGTGCAATTTATAAAAGTTGTGCGTTATTTATAGCAGTGCTGAGGGCAATTACTACAAATCTTCAGCAGTTATTGCATCCACAAACACAATAAAAGTCGCCTTTCAAGGCTTGGGAAGTTCATGAGTGAATTGCGCTGACCTAATCATGGAGAATATGGCTGTTTGAAAAGCTACCAAAACGCTTGTTTTTCAAAAACTTATGACTGGCAGAGTTAAGTAAACGTACGTTAAAAATTCATTTGTCATCCTTTTCCAATGTCTCAAACAAAAAATAGAGAGAGAAAGAACAAAAAAAAAATGAATTTCACATAAAGCGTTTTAGTTGAATTTCATAATGGATCTTATTTCAATCTACTGGGGAGGGGGGAGGGATGACTAGTGTTGACGCAAATGCAAGAGAGCACAGAATCATAACCATCATCATCATTAATCAAGAGCAAGACGAAAGAGTAAAAATGTTGATAAAACGATAAATAATTAATATTAACAACTCAATTTATATAATAGAATTGATAACTAATGATGAATAGAAGAAAAATATATAGAAATACTACGCGGAACAAAAACACAACCGTTCCATTGCTCCGTCGCATTTAAAACTAAGACGCGGACAAATGACACGGGCTAAGCAGCGCTAATATGCTAATTTGGCAAACAAACAAACAGCCAGCGGTTTTACATCTACAAATTAGAATTAATCAGAGTGAATTCGAGAAAAATACGTTACGTAAAAGAAACGCTTTCTCATTGTACAAACACAATACCTGATTCTTTTGCAACTTGTAATCTAATGCATTGATTACGCGCCAAAAGTTTAGTTTGGATGAATGCCAGATTACCAGTCTCGATTCAAGCTTCCGGCTGGCAATGATTAGTTGAATAAAAGAAATTGAGCATATATTGTTTTGTGCTAATCTCAGCGGCAGTTTCACCTACCTGAACAGTCCCGCACGTTCTCAGTCAAAATTAAGAAAAAAACTCGAATATAGCTTAGTTGGCACTGTTGCGAACAATAATGGAAAAAAGCATGAGAGAACATGCCATACATGGTTTCCGGTGGTATAAAGTCCGAAAGAATCTAAAAGTTACCGGTGAATATTGAGATAAAAAGAGATCTTTCCATAAACCTGATTTTATCTGCCAAGTCAGTTGACAACTGAGAACTCTCATCTCATCCGATTTTCTTTTTTTCTCTTCATCCTTGTATTTTATATTCGTAAATGGATGACTCACTCTTGTGTTGCCGAGTTTGGGTACCTCATCAGGTGCGTACTCCAGACATAAGGGTGATCGGAATGGACAATCTTGTTCTCATCTGATTTTTTCAAAGAACAATAAATATATTGAAATTTCTAACTAATTTAACTCAAAAAACTTGCAATAAATTAAAATCCACTCCTCCTCACATATTATTTCAGAAACTTTTTGATCTATTCTATTGACGCCATGCTGGCCGGCGTTACCTTCCCTTTACTGTCTCGTTTTTGTAGACGGAGTACAGCAGACGCAAGTCGGGATAGGAAAAATAAAAAATTCAAAAAAATTTGACGCTGAGTGTCATAGATTCACATCCTCCTAGGGATCTGGTCCGTGAAAATAATTGTTTCTGGAAACTTTCACTTTCTTCTACTCTTCTCAAACATGGTACGCGCTTAGGTTTTCGTTCATCACCAGAAAAGTTTTTTTCCGGGATTTTCTGTTGTTAG
>CALQYR020007446.1:139862-181989 GCA_943334845.2 Auanema sp. JU1783 | reverse complement strand
GGGTTACGGTCACTAGAGAATCAACCATTCAATAGCATAAGGGCCTTATATAGGGTTGCTCTGTATGTCTGTCTACTCTAGTAGTCTGACTTCATTACTGTCTACATGTCTCTTATTCCGAACGGAACGGTATTTAAAGAATCAAGTATAGGAGAATCTCCTCACAAACTGTGAGGAAATACGAATTCCATCTTGTGGCCACCGGAGAGTGGATGTTAGTTAAGGGTTCTCGAAATTGTTTCGAATATCTGAAGTAGCCTATCATGTTATACATGTTAATGTTAAAACCTTAATAATATGTTGTTTGCCATGTGTGACCTGTTGAGCATTGCACAGAAGGAACGTACTTTTTTTAAAGTATTACTTATAGTTGGGCTTTCCATCATATTCTTCACGAATATGTTGATCATGTGTGCTGCGCAATGGTGACTGAAAGAATTCAATTTTAAGTAGCAAATAATAGATGCTTACTAGTTCAGACTCAAGTTTTTAATGGCTTTTTGGGGCTTTTTTACTTTCTGCCCCCCCCCCCCCAAGATGACGCCGCGCGCGGCACACTTATATGCTAATTCACATGAGCGCGTGTAATATATATCTGAGCTTCTGAACTTAACTCATTAACAAAGATGAGCTCTCAAAATGAATGTGAAATCCCGAAAGGTTTTTAAATAATAATTATAAAATTTAAAAAATATTTTACTATAGCTCCCATCAATTTGAAATTCATTCATCGTTTTGTTGCATCTGAAGATGATGCTATAGATTTTCTAGTCTCGAAAGGAGTCTTATCTAAAGAAAAAGAATGTTGTGGAGAGCGCATGAAGTTAATGTTAGCCAAAAGAAAAAGATTCAGATGTCGTCGCTGTAGCAAAGAAATCAGTTTGAAAACCGGAACATTTTTTGAAAGTGAGATAGTGTTTCTAGATATATTCATAGATATAATTAATTAAGAGAGCCACTTGCCGTATGTAACTGCAGTAGAGCTGATTTACACCTGGTCAAAAGAAAAATTAACATGGAATACTGCAAAGGAAGAGCTTGGAATTGGCTCGACCAAAACGTTTGTAGATTGGTGTAGCTTCCTTAGAGAAGTGTGCACGTTTAAACTGTTAAGAGAGACAAAACCAATAGGGGGTCCAGGGTTAACGGTAGAGATCGATGAAACGTTAGTTGCTCGTAGGAAGTATAATAAAGGGCGTTTAATTAATCAGATCTGGGTTTTTGGTGGGATATGTAGAGAAACAAGAGAGTGTTTCCTGTACAGAGTCGATAACAGATCGGCAGATTTATTAAAAGAGTGTATAAGATATGGGATTAAGGAAGGAAGTACCATTATCTCTGATTGTTGGCCAGCTTATTCTGGTATTGAGAGTATGGGACTCGGTTATAAGCACCAAACGGTGAATCATTCTAAAAATTACGTTGATCCCGTAACTGGTGCACACACCAACAGAGTAGAAGGTATGTGGTCGCAGGCCAAACGAAAGTTTAAAATGATGAATGGCGTGGCTAAGAGTACGGTAGAGAGTCACCTTTGTGAGTTTATGTATCGTCAAAGGTTTCGGGATGAGGATATTTTTGATTGTATTTTAAGAGATATAGCTTTGTTCGCTGCAAATAATTTTGATGTTTAATGATCTTTCTCTGACTATTTCTCTATTGTTATCATTCCACTTTTCTCTCCATTCTTTCAAATAAATATGAACTTTATCCTCACAAATTCATGAAGTTAGCCTAAGCCTTGACATGGTTAAGCCTAAGCCTTTTAAGGGGAAGGAGAGAGAGAGTTAAATAACAGTAAGAATTACGAAAACAATAAAAAAACAATGCTAATTACTGTCTGATACGCGCGCTCATGTGAATTAGCATATAAGTGTGCCGCGCGCGGCGTCATCTTGGGGGGGGGGTGGCAGAAAGTAAATAAGCGCCGGCTTTTTTAATATTCCCAGCGCCATCGGCTACGATAGAATATAGTTTTTCTGTATTAATTTTGAAAAACGCTATCCTCTCTTCTAGATGTCCTTGTAATTGGTCTGACGTATGACTGAAATCACAGTAATGACTAGTTCGAAAATTTTCTTACCTTTCAGGGGGGAGTTCACTAAAATCCAAAAAGAAATTTGTTCTCAAGAAATCATTCGTCATGTGATGGCAAAATACTCAGACTTCCTATTAGGGGTGTTCCAGCAGTCCACTGTTAAGCTTATAGCTAGTGCCTCGTCTAACTTTTGACGAGATAACTCATCGATTTCGTTTGATCTTGAGGTCATCAGTTTCTTTATCTTTCTTCTGCTACAGATCTCTTGCTCTTTGGGATAATACTTGAGAAGTCTTTTGAAGGCTTCATTCTCAACAATGCTTAATGGTACATTGCAAGCCGCTATCATCTCAATTAATAGCCTATCACCATTATCTGACCAGAAGTTTGATAGTTTTTTTTTATCAGCCTCGTCTTTGTTTTCCTTGATCCTGTGCTTCCTCCGGATGTGAGTCCACAAATTGCTAGTGGAGCTTCTAGTCGAAAGTTTAAACGATTGCATACAAACTTTGCATTTGTATTCATGCGCATTTTTTTCAAAACGATGCCATATCTTGGACATCCCCTATCACGAAATCAATTTCGATAAATCCCAAAAAACAGTAGCAGGAAAAGTGAAGTCGCAATCGAAGTTGAAAATCATCACACGAGAAAAAGCGTATCGCAGTTGAATGTATTCGACTTCCAACTGCAGTCGTGCCCAAGTATATAGGAGATTGTATTTGAAAAAATTGGAAACTGTAAGTTATAAAGAAAGAGATGAGTATATAATAAGAGATGAAGAGAACGTTCAGATACTGTATGGACGGATAGAGGAGATTATATGAATGAATAAAGATAATGCGAAAACTTATAGATACTGTAAGATATTTTAGAAGGACATAGATTACTGATGAAATGAAATGAGATGGGATGAGCTTAGAAGAGAGTTCTCAGCTTGTAATAGGGTTTTAATGAAATTAATCTGGTATTTCAAAGTTTACCGGTCATTTCGAACTTCTTTGAACTTTGTACTATGAACCATATATGGCAAGTTCTGATTGGATTGTGCAGTCTTGAGGTTTTCATATGATCTCTGTTTATCTCGCTGTTCGTTTGTTTGTTTCGTACTCATACTGATACATTCCCGATAGTGCCAACTAAACTATATTAGTGTTTTCTCTCCGATCACCGGCACACACTGCTCACTGAAGTAGTCAGAGAGCTTTAAGGCTTATATACTCACTCAACATACGCATTACGTGAAAAAAATTTTTAAGTGATACAAAATGATCCGGTCGTGCTACTTCACGTTAAATATTGTACAGCATCGAGCTTTGCGTTGATGGCATATTTTTTGAAGTAGGCTCATTCATTTTTCTTTGATGTTGAACTGTCTACTATAGCGCTCATTTCAGTATTTTTTTTCTGCTTTCTAAGCTTGAAATGTGCGTCTGTTCATCTTTCTTCGTGTCATTTGCTCTCCATAAGCTGCGAATGCTCAAGTCAGGTACTGTAGCCGTTATTTATGTTAAATTCATGTTTAGATGAGTTCATGTTAACGAATAGTTTTAAACCAGCCTGCAATGAACATGACATGTGAGTTATGAGGAATGTGAGGATCACAAAACGATAACGTGTTACTTGATTGGATTACTCACCTTTCATTGTCTCTCTTTGGTAATAGAGTGACCTATTTATTTTGGCGCCTATTCTATGTAGCCAAGTAAGCGTCTCCTAGTGATGTAGACTAAGCTCTAATCTTTCTATGCCAAGACAACTTTCATAATCTTTTTCTAAGATTTTTTCCAATCTAATTATAACTTTTCTTCCGAATATATATTCAGTTCCTCTCTCGATTGTTTGAGATTTCCCGGAAAAATCCGAGTGTTGTCGTCATGATGCTAATTGGGGATGGCTATGCTGCCCTGTGTGAAGTTCTCATTAGCAGACAAGAAGTATCTTTGAAAAACTGAAAATGAGCAAAGAGATATATATTTGGAAAGAGGAAAGAATGAAACGTTATGACCTTGAGATTGAACGGTCTGTCGTCTCACATATTTTCTGACAATTGCAAAACGTCTAATGGAGATTTTGCTTAAAGTTTACATTATATGCAGTTCTTTCCAAATAAGAGCAGATGGTTGTGATCAATTATGTCTTTCTATTGTATTGATTTATCCATATTCTCTTGTGATCGTATAATTGTGGTTGTGAGTAAGAAGAATGCCATATATAGATTGTATTGTCCAGTGTTTTCGTTCGCTTACCCCCTCTATCCTGTTGCGGCTAATTATCTGTTCAGAGATGAACCAGGACAGACGACGGCTGCTTGACAAGAACTTGCTCACATTCTGTCGGGTATGATAGTTGTCTGTTGATGTATTAGTATTGAATAAATTGTTTTAAGGATCTTGAAGTAGATGAAGTGGGATTGTTTCTCATAAGTGAAGGCATTTTCAATGATTGCATATTGGAGAAAGTAACAGTATGTGCTATAGATAGAGATGATGGAATGTTTTGCTTTACTCAAATTGTTTTCAGTCATGTTCGACTCCCACAAAATCAAGACAAGCTCTGATAAAGGCTGTGAAGGAAAGAGGTGATGTGGCCTTCGATACATTCTATTTGGCTCTCGTCAATTCGCGTCAAAAACATCTGGCGTCTCTTCTCAGACCACTGGTGTCTGAAGCTGTTTTCCAATCTCAGTTAGTGTTTATAGTTCGTTTTTTTTTTCAATATTGTTCATTAAAATTATTTTAGAGAGAATTGCGAGAATGTCCTTGTGCATTCTTCTCCACACAAGCTCAGCTTCTCGGCTGTCAAAGGTAGAGTCGAGATGAACTAGGGTTGATGAAGAGGATACAAATACGTGTTTCTTCAGAAAATTTCGAACTCACATTGAATGGGCTAATCAAAGATCTGAAAGTGGAGGAAGTGGACGGTACAACAGCTGAAGAACAGCTCAAATTATATGAGAACAATAAAGATTCTGTGAGTGAGGAAGCTGGAAATATTTTTATTTTTTGTCGGAAAAGAAAAAAAAGTTTTGAAAATTAAGTTTTCATTCAGATTTATGCAAATTTCTCTTCACCCAAAGGGCTTTGCCTCATAATTAATAATGAAAAATTCGAAACGATGCCTGCTCGTAAAGGAACTCACGTATGTCCATATTCAGATGACAATATGCTAATTTTAGCTATTTTATAGGTTGATAAGATCAACGCCACCAACTTATTTACGCAATTAGGATACAAAGTGATTGTTAAAGAAAATTTGATGGGAATTGTTAGTGGAATCAAGGTTCATCTAAAGGTTATCAATGCTCTTTTCAGGAAATGATGAAAGCCATTACTGACTTCGCCAAAGATCCAATGCAACTCAAAAGCTCTTCTGTTGTTGTCATTGTGCTCACTCATGGAGAACATGATATCATACTAGGTTAATCTCTCTACAGTAGATCGACTAGCTCATTTCTGGGCTTTTTACAGGAAGCGATGATCAGCCTGTGCATATCCATAATTTCACTTCCGCTCTCAATTCTGTCAGCGCACCTCATCTGACCGGAAAACCAAAACTGTTCTTCATTCAAGCCTGTCGAGGGGGTTCGTAAAAGGAAATTATTTGGCATACGGTATATTATTGTAGAACGATATGATAGAGGGATTGCTTCAACTGAAAGAGACGGAACACAATCTGATGCATTTCGCTTGTTGTCGTGTGTGTTGGGTACAACAGAAAAACCCCAGGTACATTTCTTCAAAGAGTTGTTTATCTCAACAATTCAAGAGTTGTTGTTTGTATAACAATTGTATTTAAAATTTTCCAGAATATCCGCCATCTACCTACAGAAGCTGATTTTTTGGTAGCATTTGCAACACCGCCACATTTCGTATCCTGGAGGAACAGTGAACGGGGTAGCTGGTTTATTCAAGGAATCTGTCAAGTAGAGCCAATCTATTTTGCTTTTCAAACAATTTTTTTCAGATATTTTCCCGTTTTGCCATTAGCCATACAATTGTGGATATGCTGACGATGGTCAATGAAAAAGTCTCGCAAAGTTAGTTTTTTTCCGCTACAATATGAATTTCACCACACCTCCATCTCATTATCTACACCTCTCTCCCTCTTTACACCTCCATCTCCACCACCTCCATAAATATTATCAATATGCAGGGGGCCCTCGTATATAGCCCAGGTGTTCCCTTATTTGTCCAAACACAACGACCAAGTAAAAAACATTTTTTGTTTTTTTCAGACCGAACATCTCGAAGTGAGATGCAGATACCTGACTTCACGTGCCGACTGCGGAAGAAGTTTTATTTTTTTCCTGGCGTCATCAGCGGAACTGCCGTCTAAGACTGATCCTATAGCTGTGTCTATGAGACTTATATGGCTTTACCTATCCATCTGCACTTCAAAGACCCGTAAAATTTGTTCTGACAAATACTGGATAAATATATGTCCGGCGCACTTTCTTTCGTCGGTTTGTTTTCATCGCACCTCATCATAGGACAACCTACTCTTTCAAATTGTCCTTACTTCTTCGTGTACTTGATAGTTAATAATTGTCTTTAACAGTTTTGTATCCTTTGTGCCTAACCTTATTTGATTATTTGTGATAAAAATATATATTGGCCAGCTTTACCGATTTCTTCCGGTGTGGATGTGGATGTGTGTGTGTGTGTGTCTCTCTCTCTCTCTCTTTCATAACTCATCAACATAATGCAATTCTTGTTGACATGTTCTTTCTTCACTTACTCCTCCTCTTCATTCGACTCCATCCTGAGTCAGCTGCAATCATGAGCTAAACCAGCAGCGCTTACGTAACCTTGCATATGTTAAGCCTATTTCAGATAAAGCTCCTCCTGCTCTTCAGGTTTTGTAGTGTTTGTCGCCCATTTTCATACTCCCACCTATTCCACCTCTCATAACAGAGCGCAGTTTAACTGACTTGACTAATTCCTTCTATAACTGGCTGAGCAATGGATTAAGAAATGTCACAATGCTTGTATGACATGTGGACAAGTACCCATATTTGGATTTTCATGACGTCTATTATCACCAATTACGTCGACGAAGTAACGACTGGCAATCTATTCATTGATATTGCTATTCAAACCATCTCATTTATATGAAAAGGCTCATTTCGCATGAAGGTAGAGGAAGCAAATTGGCTGACAAGGAGGACAAATCTCCAGTCCGCTTGCTTACAGCTCCTTCAAGCCCTTTCAGAAGCTTGTTTTTGGTGGAACTGTTCTCAGTTATTTTTTGTCCTCTCTTCATGCTCTACTTGTTATTGCCTCTCTCTTAATTGTTCTCTTTTGTAATTCTTTGCCGTCTAATCCATCTTGTTCACATCCAAATCTCGGACTATATGTTTTCTCAATAGCAGACAGTCAGCTCAGTTTTTCTATATTTGCCAGCCTTGTATAGGCTATGACGCATTTTTATTCTAATTTTCCCCGCAAGCTTCATCATCAGATTGTCATTTGTCATGTGTTCGAATGAACATTTGATTTGTCGTCATTTTTGTTGCTCCTTTTTTCGTCTTCTTGTTACTTCTTACTTCTTCCACTGAATATCCCAAATTGTCATCAAATTGTACGTCACATCATATTCTCCATCGAAACCAAGCACCTCCCCCCAACTTGATTTCAAATAGATTCATATTTCATGTCCCTTCTCATTCCTCCATATCGTCTCCGTTGAAGGATGTCGTCTTCATTAATCTAATCTAATCCAAGTGAAACAGTCCTCCTTCAGGTGTCCAGTAATCTTCGTATCTTTTACTCTAAAGCCACTTCTACCATATCTTATTACTAAATGAATTCTTCCCATCTCTGCCTCTATTTGGTTCTGGCCATTTGTATCTGTCCGTCATACACGGATAACTTATATCTCGTAAGTTCCTTTCGACCAAAACACCTTCTGCATCTATTTGAAATGCAAAAAAATAATCATTTTTGAAATTTTCTGACATTTTATTTCAGATCCCAACAAGCTTTCAAGGTGGACCTTTGATGTTGCCGACGCAACACAAGCTTCAATCCCTTGTCTCACAGCTGAACAATGTATGTTTGTTTTTTTTTGAAAATTTTAAAAGAAGTTCTTTGTAACCTTTTGATAATCAGAAATCACATTGCTTTCTTTGGCAGTGTCAATGACTCTCCCTTCTCTTCCTATTGTCATTCCTGGAAAAAAAAACAAATTTGCGTAACATTTTGTTCTGCAGGTTTTGGAGAGCGTTGATACTCTTCAAGTAAACTTGATGTAAACTTGAAGTGTAAGCAAGTGCATCTTCCCCTTCCTATCTCTCTTTCTCTCTTTTTTGGGAGTTCATAATATAGTCGATGATCGTCTAATTCCCCGTTCTTTGAAAAAACAACATCAGATCTCTCTATTCTTGGACAAAGTTATAACAACTTTTTTCAGATTGGTCGTGTTCCACATAACGAGCAGGCGACACAAGTACGAAAACAGTTATTCAGTCGGAAGTTCTGGAGAAGATAGTATAGTTGGATGGATCTTAACCGAACCTATGGTGGCCTTGGATATTCTTGTCGTGCATATTACTATAGCATTTTCATCATTTGAACTCTTACACTACAAGTATTAGATATTCTTGCAATACAACCTTATCCACAAACTTCCTTGTACGGCGCTCAGAATTGTTTAACATTAAAATAAATGTTATCATCTGTTGTCTTTAGGCATTAATTAAGTTGCATAGTTAGGAATGCTAACAGAAACAAATCATGCATATAAACAACTCACACTCACACACACATAGCTTCCCACGTTTGCCGCAGCCAAACGGCACATGCTTTTTCCGTTTTCACATCGTCTGTCTTGACTGATGAATTTGAAGATTAACAACATGAAGTACTCTCATTCCGTCATTTATCCAAACATCAAACCTTTCGACACATTTTCCTTTTTTGTACTTTAAAAATGATTTTCTTCGAAGATAGTGTCTCCTGAAATTCGGCAACAAACGGAGCATATCCGTAAGCAAGCCACTATGTCAATGTGGTCATTAAGCAGGAAGAAAGTTTCAATTGAAAACCTATCGATGAACCTTGAACTGAGAAGTAGATTGGAAATAGCTTCAGTGAACTTACAAATAAATCATACTTCCCACATTTATAATTTATAAAGATCAATCAATCACATTAACGCTTGATTACTTTTTTTAAGGCTATGGAGATCGTTCATGAGCAAGGGGATTTACCGGAACTGGATTTAGATCTACCTTCGTTTATCTCTTACTGCCTTGAATCACGCAGATGGTTACTAAGGATGATGTAATTGGTAGACTTGTCTAAACTTCTCAAAGAGTACCCACACTCTTGCTGTTTAGATTGACCTCATTGGATTGTTTATTCCACTCTCTCGCCGACCGAGCATGTCAGTGCAATGCTCATTGTCACATTTGTTGTCATCGACAGCGTCATCGTCCCCCCATTTTTCTAGTTGGTATAATGCTCATCCAATCCTAACGTGGCAATGTTATCGAGAATATCGACTTAGATTTGATAAGAAATGAATGGTCAAAGACACACAGTCCTATCTTCATTTCTGCTCGTGGAATATGCAATGATAAGCCAAAGACGGTTAGACTTGCTAGCCAAATTGACGGAGTCATATTTTTTCTTTCGCATAATCTAAATTTATAATTAATTTTAGCATAATAATTGTAATAAATCATAATATGAAATCTGTTTCTTGTACTTCTGTTAACGCTCCAATTTTCTCATCACAACTGTCCTTTAGACGTCAGACCGAAAATATTGTGGTCAGTTAGAAATACGTAATCTTCAGTTAGCTACCTTTCTCAGAGATTTTCTTATGGAAACCATGTGACGACGGTTCCTTAATGTAGCAAGACGTCGATGCTTCTTTTTTATTTTATTTTATTGAGCAGAAGCCACTCAAGTATACAATTGCTTTATTTTGAACGAAAGTTATAAGCGATTTTTTGTGATGGGATTAGGTTACACGCTCAAGGGTTTCTTATGATCATGCTAGATATCAGAATGCCGGCTTCGAATCTAAAATTCCCCTTTCCTGCAGGAATCAACTTGTTTGTTTTAGATTTTTGTATTTCTCCCAAGTTCGCGCCTCATCGTTTTACTACTGCGGAGGGTATCATTCATTTAATTTCACTCCGAATATGACGATCAATTTGCGTACACGTACAATTTGGGATAGTAGTAGGAGACTAATAGCGGATTGTAGTATCATCACATCGGATGAGTATAGGATCTATTGTTTCAATCACATGTATCATTGTTTTTTGCGCCACCATTCTGAACTTCCTTGACTCACTTCTGAAAAAAACTGTTTATTTACTTCGACCACTGCGCACGCAGAATCTTTGGCTTCTATTTTTGCTTTCGGGTATATCCATGCCTCTCGCTATTCCTTATTGATTTTACGTTTTTCATAAAATGTTTTCTTATATCCATTTCCAACAAGGGACATTCAGGTTTTGTAATTTCAGTGCCAAGCACTTTAAACAATTATGAAAAAGGGTGGACTATCTAATTATGCAGAGGATGATCAGTGTACAGAAGGAATACAATGGATTAAGAATGTGAGATGCACAAGCCATAAAAAACACCATTCAAATTCATTTCAGATTTTCTCCGATTGCGTAGATACTGAGCTAAAGCTCATCGGTTTCGTAATTGGAATCATTTCTCTTCTTCTATGGCTAGTCCCCCTTTTTCCTCAACTGTTACAAAACTACCGTACTAAGAAATGCGATGGACTTTCATTGGCTTTTCTATTCTTCTGGTTCGTCATACTCAACTCTAATACGTTAATATCCAGTTTTCAGGCTTGTAGGTGATACCTGCAACATGGCCGGAGCAATGCTTACTAATCAACAACCAATTCAAAAAATTATTGGTGTTTATTATATCATTCAAGATCTTGTTCTATGGACTCAATACGGTTATTATACTAAAGTATATCCTAGGAGGGCGCAAAGAAGTTTGGTTCTTGACAAGAATCCTGTTAACTATAATAATCCTAGGTGCTACAATAGTTGTTCCATGTCTAGCTTTAGCTTCGTTCGGTACTCTTCTTACTCCGCAGCTTGCCGGTAGCAGTGGCACTGCTTCTTCCCGTCACATTAGACAAAGTGGTTTCTTGTATGTTAATTTTTCACGTTGTTTTTCACGCGTCAAACGTTGCACGCATCGGTCATTTTCAGTATGAAATGATTGCAAACGGTTGTATGCATGTTTTCGTTCTCATTAATATCGAAAATATATTTTTTTATTTCAGAGAAACATCGACAATAGCCTTATTAGGAGATCAACAGCCAGTCTGGGCATTTTTCAATAATTATTCTGATTTGGTAAGTGGAATTCTAGCGGATCTTTGGTTAGTTTACATGTTACAGCTCGGCTATATCATTGGAAGTATTGCTGCGCTCTGTTACTTTGGTGGAAGAATTCCCCAAATAATTAAAAATTACAAAAGAAAAAGTTGTGAAGGTTAGACAAATGGTTTACTTCGATATTCGAATAACACTTCTGCAGGCTTATCCTTGACAATGTTCTACATAATCGTAGCGGCTAATTTAACTTATGGTATTTCGGTGCTGTTAGCAACGACTGGATGGCTTTACTTTTTCCGGTAAGAAATTTGAGTTCTAAGCATATGTTCAACAAATCGTCGTTTACAGCCACATTCCATGGTTAGCTGGAAGCTTAGGTTGTTGTTGTTTTGACGCTGTGATGATAATGCAATACTTTTATTATAATAAACGGGAAGTGAGTGATGAATCAGCACAACATCTATTAGAAGAAGAGGAATGAAGTAGGTGTTTGTTAATTTTATGTAAATTTGTAACTAACGATTCGTACAGAGTATATATTCTTTTATCTATTATCCTTTTTGTACTAATCGAGCATTTGCCTGTGTGTATGATGATGATGATATCATGTTCCATGTTTTAAGAGAAGACTTAGTCTTACTATATCATCCATTGAAAACTAATTGTGAGATTCAAAGCTAGCTGATACTAAGTACATATGAGTTGAATATAATTTATTGTCTTCCACTGAATCCAAACCATGTCTAGCTTTACCGCCGGACGGAAATCATACTTGTTATTCTTCAGTGATTTCTGTATCTTTTCTTTTTGACTTGTATACTTTGCACGTGGTACTTATAAGCTATGAACAATTTATTTTTCTTGACTTTACATAAGAACATCTATTAAATTTCACAAAGTATGAGTATTGTTTGTACTGGTTCCAGAAGTTTTCCTGTTTGTAGGCGAAACATCGATGTACCTTCGGAGCCACTGAACATTCTGTATAAGTGCATACAAATGATATACTTACCTTTCCGAGGGGTATCAGCGATGGATGAATGGTAAAGTCATCTCTACGTTGGGACGGCACAGAAGATTCGACTGAAAGCAGTTCGTACATATAGCTGTCAACGAGGAAATACACTCACCTTCTATAATTAAATGAGCCAAGCAGAAAATACTAATAAAAATGACTCGCCGAAGAAGCATGAGCGGCGGCGGCAAGCTCTCACTCTGAATGAGATATGAGTTATGATGAATTCCTCTATATTCCTCTCCAAGGGTAAGAAGAGGTAATCATACGGATTTAAACGTCACTTCGAGCCTATAAATAGGATTTCACACACTTGTATATAATTTCCAGAGAAGCTGTAATTAGCCAAATTACCGCGTCATAGATAAGTTGGAATCAGCCATCAGCCTTTTCGCTTGCCTTCCCATTCAGAAAGAGAGATAAAAAGAAATTTTTTTAATTTTTATATTGTTTTATTCTATTTTATTAATATTATGACAATCATTATCAATTCTTTCGTCATTTTCGAAGTAAAAACTATAACAAAAATTATTTGGATGATCTTCCAAACATAAAAAGAAGGAACAAAGCTCGAATTTGAGAGGATATGTGTGGAATCCAACACGACCCGTGTTATTTAATTTTGCTGTTCAGCGTTTTTGGAATCGGCAACCATCTTGGCGAATATGGAATTCTTATCTTCTAACAGAGAGCCAGGTGAATCGAGTTCGACGATGCATCCCTTATCCAATACCATGATTCTGCAAAGAGCTTCTTGTTTTTGTTTTCCCACAACACTACTATACCTATCATAATCGAGGATCGTGTTCAAACGATGAGCTATAGTGAAGACAGTGCAATTCTTGAACTTGGTTCTGATTGTTGTCTAAATAGGACCAAGTATTAGATTCTCACAGTTTGATTAGTAACCTGGATCAAAGAGTCCGTTGTAACGTCTACGGCGGCTGTGGCCTCATCCAATACTAACACCCTCGACTTTCGGAGTAAAGCTCTAGCCAAGCAAACTAATTGACGTTGTCCGACACTGAATGAACGTCAGAATGAGTAACAAAAGAGTGTGAAACTAAAACCTAATGTTTTCTCCTCCTTCAGAGATAGGATACTCAAGACCACCTTGTAAAGAGCTAGCGAACTCTTTCAAGTGAGCTGAGGAAAGTGAAGCCCAAATCTCCTCGTCAGTGTTGTGATTGAAGGGATCGAGATTGAAACGAAGAGATCCGGAAAATAGGACGGGATCCTTAAAGGTCATTGTTTATGAATACCCTTTTTGGAAGTTATTCACCTGAGGGATAATGGTTAGATTTCCTCTGACATCATGCAATCCAATTTTAGAAATGTCAACACCATCAATTATAATTTGTCCTTCTGCAGCTTCAATCAATCGGAACAATGCAAGGGCAAATGAACTTTTTCCTAAATTTATAAATGAAGGAAAGTTTGAAGAAAGGAGATATGCTCCTAAGATAGATAAGAAGTAGAAGGAAATGAGACAAAGGTTTTGTGCAAAATAGGACGCTAGGTGTATCTCACAACGTCTCTTTACTCTTCGACAGACTCACCATACATATTTTGAGCATAAATTTCAAAATCTGTCTCGAGAATTAGAGAAAAGGAGGAAAAAGGTAGATTCTTACCTGCTCCTGTACGCCCGACAATTCCTATTTTCTCTCCAGGGGTTATATTAGCCGAGATATTCTTGAGAACAAGATCAAGTCCTGGACGATATCTGACCGAGTAATCAACAAAGCTAACAACTCCTTCATTGGGCCAATCTTGAGGAAGCTTAGTATTTTCTATTTTCCACTCAGCCTAAAAATCGTAGGTCCAAGTATGAAAAATTGTGGGGGATACCTCATTAGGAGTGTGAGTATATTCCTCAATACGTTCCACAGCCACAATATTAGCCTCAATTTCACTAATTTGTCTGACGGCGAAGTTCAGAACTTCAGTGATCTATAGAAAAAGAGATAAGACCTCACAAATGATACTTCACAAGACATACACTCATTGCGTAGGAGATGGAGACACCAACTTTTCCCGGGCTGTCAACCCATCCAAATTCCTTTGATAAGACAGCAAACAAGGCAGCAAAGAAGATCTGGAATTTTTAAGATCTTTAACCTATAAAGCTTTTCAAAATATTTACAATGCAGTTTCCAATGAATTCCAATCTAACACTAAGCCACCGATTGGAAACGATGTTCGAATATTTGCATCTGATAAACCTATCAACAATTTTTCCGGAGTGCATACTAAACTCCTCAACCTTAAATTGAATTTCAAATTATAGCCTCATATGTTTTTGTGTGCTATAATATACCTTCCCGAATGCTCGAATTGATGCTGCTCCTTGAACTGTCTCTCCAAAATGAGAGTAGATCGGAGATCTGTTAACACTTTCGAGACGCTTCAACTGACGCGAAGTCGGAACGTAGAATTTCTGAAAAGACACAAATTCCCAAATTGTTGTATACGAGGAACCAAATACCAAGAAGATGTAATAGATAATCGCCAATGGAATAATAACAACACCAAAAATCGGAGTTGAGATCATAATTACAATGAGTGTACAGATAACCTGCAATCGACCAAAGATAAAAAAAGATGAAACTTAATTATGCTATACCTGGAGGATGCACATTACTAAGTAACGGAAATTAATGGGCAACAACATATCAACAACTTCAACATCCTGAAATTAAATTGCTTATCGAACCTTTGGTCTCTGACTAACCTTTGCACAACGGTTCAAAATTCTACCCAATGGTGTAGTATCATAGAATGACATGGGGGATCTCAATAGATTATGGAGAAGTGGTCCGTGTAAATTACGAGAAGCATTCAAACCAGCATGAACCAAAACCATAAGACAAGTGAAGAAACAGAGAGCTGAATACATTTGTATAGAATAGATTCTTAACTTCGAACATACATTCAGTAATTCCAAGAGCTCCATAAACGGCAAGACGTTGACCAACATCAACATCAGGATTAGGAACATCATAACTATCAGACCTGAAATGAACCGAATATATTAAATATATTTCTGGAGACTGTCATACCATGCAGACAGCCAGAAACTTCTCAAAACTTGGAAGGTAAGGAAAGCTGTCAAGAAAACGACAAAAAGAATACTGCGAACGTATGATGCAGCTTGAATGTACATATTGTAAACGGCAAGTTTAACCTATAAGGTATGATTGAGTATGTTCTTCGATGACGTTCTTACCCCTCCTGACTCGATAGTTTCTTTTTGAATCAACTTCTTCTTTTCATCTTGATCGCCTTGCTTAGATACGTCAAGACACGAGCCCTTATCTTTGCAATCGCTGAAAGCACGAAGGTAAAACATAATCAGTTCAATAAACGCTTACGATGTTACATCTACATCTCCAACATCAACATCCTCCTTGTAAACTGAAAATATCAATCATTGTATCAATCAGCGGAATTTCCACCAACCTCGATCAGTTTCCTCACCACTGGCTACACTACTGTCATCATCCTCATCCTTACTCTTGTAGTCCTCAACAAAATCAAAGAAGATGCTCTTATTAGACATGAGTTGGTTGTATGAGCCATGCTCAGCAATGACTCCCTCTGAGAAAGAATGAAGTTTGGCTTTTCAATTGAATTGGTATTACCTTGAAGCACAACGATTTCATCAGCTGATTTGACATAGGTCAATCCATGGGTTACCAAGATTCTAGTCTTATTTTTCAAAATACCGTCTGGCCCAATGACCTGAGTTTGATGTATATAGAACCAAACTACAAATCAATGACAAACCTTTTCAAATATATGTCTTCCGACATGAGCATCAACAGCAGACAAAGGATCGTCTAGCAAGTAGACATCATAGTCCTGATATACAGCCCTGGCCAATGAAATTCTGGCTTTCTGTCCTCCAGATAAATTGATACCCTTGAAACGTATAAATGTGTAATTATCATATGCTTAATACACACCTTCTCTCCGATTTCGGTCATATCTCCGTAAGGTAAGATTTTCAAGTCCGGCTTGAGAGCACAGGCGTGTAATGTCTAGATGTCATTGTTATATTCATAGAATGATTACGAACTAACCATGTTATAACGTTTTTTATCGAAAGGCTTGCCGAATGTGATATTGTCTCTCACGGACATGTTTTGAATCCATGGTTGTTGAGGAACATATGCCAACTTACCAGATACACCAATTCTGCCTTTCAATTTACCCATTTCTCCTTCAAACGGTTTATGATGTTTGAAATTCAGATTCATCTTACCTAATAGAGCACTGAGCAGACTGCTCTTTCCAGCACCAACTTTTCCCACAACTGCAAAAAGTGTTCCTCTGGGGATTTCGAATGAAATATCGCGAAGTGTTTCTTTTCCAGGCTCAACAAGATCACCTTCCCAAGAAGCATCAACATCTTTGACATCAACAGAGTATGTTGTGCCTATAAATAGAAACGGAATGAACTGAAAACAATCTGGATAAACTGACGATCAGCTTGTTGTTTCTCTACAACAGCAGGGTCCAATTCGTCCGCAACAAAGAAATCTTTTAATCTCTTGTTGGAAACAACAGCTTGGACTGTCTGACTGATTAGATAAGCAATCATGGTCATAGGTGATCGAAGCTGATTGAAGAGAGTCAAACTGACGAAAGCTACTTGAGGAGTAAGTTCATGAGATTTGTTACTCAATACATAGGTTCCGAAAGAGAAAAGAGCCACCTAGAATTCAGATTTAAAAACTTATTGTTTTATAGATTCTGTAAATACCACAAAGGGACTGGCGGTGTTGAAAGCATCAATAGTGTTTCTCACATAAGAACTCTTCTTGATCAAGCTTAATTCACGTTGACGAATGTCATCGATGTATTGTTCCATAGGTACTTCCCAAGCGTACAGTTTTACAACCTTCATTCCATTTAGTACCTCGTTTACCATCTTGGTACGTTGATCTTTTAGTTTCATTTGCTCCGTCTAAAGAACCGAATCAGAAGAGGAGGACAATTAAACTCGTCATACCTGCCAGTTCTTTATGATCATGGAGCAGATAATGTTAAGGGGCAAGAAAATAATCATAATAACGATTCCAGGTGCTGCTGAGTATCCCAATGTGATATAAAGATAGATAAGAGCAAGAGTAATCTAGAACAAGAGGTTGAAGTGGAGGTACTTTCCCATCACCCACCTGGTAAGGACAACTCCAGAATTGTTGAATTTGAGGTGTAATAAGTTGGAAACGTTCAATATCGATAGCCATAAGATTGACGATTTCTCCTACAGTTTTGTCTCTTCTAGCAGAGTTTGATAAGGTAAGAGTCTTAAAGAATCAGAGTCTTAAACGCTTAGAAGATGATTTAGATACCTTCTTGTAAACAGCAGCGGTCAGAGCTGTCTGGAATTTGATTCCCATTCTGAACATGATATAGAAATATGCATTGAGCAAGAAGGATCGACACTGAATTAAAAGAAATGATGGAGTCATATTGCGGGAAGACGAACCTCAGATGTGACAAACATCAAGATGGAATAAGAAAGACCAAGCCATAATGGAGATTTCGTATCAGAAACGAAGCCAATCATTTCGCTGAAACATTCTGAACTGAGTAAACTCTCCGAACTCATACTCACTGTAAGAGGAATGGATTGGCGAATTGCAATGTGTCCGAACATATTTTGAGAGCACTCGCAGTTAAGACTTCCCATTTGAACATGAAGAAGAGAGTTGCAACAACTGATGGCAATGGTACTTCTTTTGCGGTACTATAAATAGTTCCAGAGTTTTTCGACATATGGTTCTTATTCTCACCTCTTATCTTTTGCCCAAATACTGGTCTGCTCGCGATAAGCTGAAAACATCAAACAAAGATTTTTTGACTAATTAAATGGATTACCAGCGAGACGTGGGGCCCAGTGATGGTTCCATAGTTCAGTAAGATATGGTGTGGTGCTACCTTCATTCAATTCGAAAATGTCGTCTATCTATAATCACATAAGGGAATAGTGAAATATGGAGAGTGGACTTTTACCTCTAAAGACTTCTTGGCTCCCAAGAAAGGTACAGGGTTATACCACCAAAGAGTCAATCGATTGATGAAAGAACAATCAAGCTCAATGGATCTTTGCTATAAACACGAGTGGTCAAGACTGATTTGAGAAAAATCAAAAACTCACAGCTTTCTCATGTGGACTTCTAGGATCAGCGAAACAGAGTGTGACTGTATAAATAATCAAAATCGGATAATATGCCAAATAGGTGATAGTAAGTGCTGAGTCCAAATAGCCCTTGTTCTGAAAGGGCAATCTGAGGACCCGCGTGGAGAGAATATAAAAACCTCATGGCCTTCCCGAACTCTCTGATAAAACTCTGGAGCACCGCAAATTGCTAACATGAGGGCAGAAAGATGTTGGATGCCGGAAGTGACCATTCCGGTCTTCCGTCTTACCAGGTGTTCCCCACATATGATAATCTATAATTGGCTATGAGATTAAAAATCAACGCAAAGTGCATTTAGAGCTACTACGCGTCTCTCTCTCTCCCTCCTCTATGTCTCATAGAAGCTGAATGAAATCGATTTTCTAGGAAGCGAATATTCTTTAAAACGCGGATGCAAGCGAATGTATTTGCACATGCAGCTGCCATGGCACATGTGTTCATGGAAGATGACTTACATAGGTTACGATGAGTAGAGATGGATAGAGCTTGTCTACGGCAAGAGTGTCGTTTTTAACAATATTATAAACAAGAGTAAAAACGTTGACGGCAATCAAAATGAAACAGATCAACTGAAATATGAGAAGGTCTTACAAATATTGAGCAAAGTCTGCCTACCAATTTGAACAAGAATAACCTACTCCATGGCAAAGATATGTATCTCTTACTATTCAATCTGGATTGAAAAATAAAGACGGGTGCTAGTAGAGCAACGAATAAGAATGGAATCCAAACTAATATAGTATGCTGGAAACAGACGCTAACATTTGGAACTCCTGTATTGAATGGACTGCCCTGAACGAATAAAAAGCATTTTGAAGAACAAAGGATAGCACAATTCAAACATACCGTTAAGGCTCCGCCACAGAAGCTGTCCCAGCTCGACATGGCCGAAATACCCTAAGAGTAAAAGAATCAAAATCGTAGAAAAGAATTAGCAAAACGAAAATGATAAGAGTGTGGTCGCCTTGGTTACGAAACCACGTCACCCGACGAAATCTTTTTATGCGCGTTACGAAATCCATTGAAATACACACGAGAAGGTATGCCAGCAAACATTTGAATAGGAAAATTCAAAAATGACATGAAAAACCGGAGGAGGAGCATAACCGCGGACACAACCACTCAATCGCTTGTTGGCCGTGAAAATGCGACGGAGCGCCTTAAATTCTTCAGTGAGCGCACAGCTTACGTGATTACGTGAGCCCATATTTTCGAATATTAAATATATACTAGTTGTTCTCACTTATGTCCAAAATTGGAAATGATGATAAATGATCAGGAAAGGATGACTTTAGGAGAGATAAGCTGCTGTTTGGAAATAATCATTTGATAACGCCTCTCGGAGACAGAGCAAGGGTAAATATGTGATGCCGATCAGATGGTCGTGGGGATGATGATAGTGAATTGTCATGTATTTGCTTTAAAATCTTTTTTTTTTGCATTAATCACCCGTCAATCTAACTCATTATTTGTCATTCGTTTACTGAGCCATTAGATAAATTAAAAATTTCATTTACTATCGAATAATAATTATTATTTGTGATAAGAGAAAAACATGAAGGCAACTTTCGAAATCACAAAGCTTACACGCGAACCGTGATGAACTAGACTTTTGATGAATACAAATAGAAAACTGTGATGATTTATAACTCTTTCTTCTTTTCTGCTTTCTCTCCTTCTGCTTTTTTGTGCTTCGGCAGAACTCGTAACAACACTTGGAAGAGGATTGGCCACACCAGAAAATAGAAGAAGAAACCAACGAAATACAATGACTTGATTGGCTGCAAAGAGTTACTATTATCTTTCGCACCTTTTCTTCGACACTTACCGCCCACCAGTATTTCGTTTTTATCAAACCGAAACAAAGGAAAACAAATCCCATGCTGTAACTGATGGAGAGTTTTCCGAAAATCCAAATGAATGGACGAGCCCATGGTTGAGCAATAAGCTCTGGCCATCCAGGAGTTCTCTTGATCAAAGCATAGAGCTGCAAATGTAATTAACTATAATAATATGTGTCGAGTAGAACTCACTTGTTCTTGAGCAACCATACAGGCAAACTCGAAAAGGAAGAGAAGGAAATATCCAAGATGGTATCCATGCCAAATGGCCAAGTACATCAAGGTAGCAACATGGGCAAGAGGCTTGCTGTTGAGCCAACGAAGACGACGGAACAAATGACTAAATGAAGAAGTTAGCACTCAAAGAGTTGAAAAGTTAAAATACTTCTTAGCGAATGTATTCGTTCCACAATTGAAGCTGAGAACAATTGAATTGAAATCGTGACCTGTTTCCCATGTAGTGATGTGAAGATCGCGAACGCCATCCCATCTGTAAAATTATCGTCTCAGGAACTAAACGTGAGAGAAAGGAATACCTATCATTGCCCTTTTCGTCTTTTCCATTGTACCCGATTCCGGTAAGAATAGCAGCTCCTTCCTAGAAAACCTTGAGTCATAGCAAACAAAACCAAAAAACTTACGGTGATCAACCACATAGCACAATAGCGGTACATAGTCAAACGGAACCAAAGAGTAACCCAGGTCCATCTCCAGAAGAAAGGTAAGTCCTGAATGAGGGATTAAAATAATTCAAACAATTTCATGAAAATTACAAAGAAGGCTTGTGTGTTGAAATAATCAGAAGGAATCCAAACAGCTCCCCATTGATGAATGACCATGTAGAAGACTCCAAACAGGAAACGGCCAAGAGACACCATAATACTGAAATAACAATTATCATGAAAACAAGCTGCATAGAAATTTACGCTGAATCTTTGGGTTTTCTGTTTTCATCTAAATGTTCTCCGTTGACGAAAGAACGGAAACGTGCAAGAGTGAATTGAGGTCCAACAAGTGTACCAGTGAAGAAGAGACCTTAACAGTTTAAAGGTCATGGTATGAAAAAGCAAATTAGTAAACCGAAAGCAGCGATCTCCAATAATCCTGGAACTTCACGGATAGCAGTCAGCTTCTGATCTGCTTTGCTTTTCTCCTGAAAAAGGAGGATGAAGAAGAACAAGGAACTGTAACACTAACGTAATGAACTCCATCATGAACATCCATCACAAGTCCGATGAAACGGAGGGTCATGATACAGAAAGGAGTAGTCCAGGTAATATCATACTGATCAGTCTCAGCATATGCATATCCCAAGAGAAGATGTCCCTACAAGTCAAACAACAACATGAAACCTCCCAACGAGAGGAAGCCTACCAGGAAACAAGTGTGAGCAGCAATGATAGAAATCTGTGTTCCAGCAAAGTAATTTGTGATAACATAGGCCAAAACAATAGATATCAAACTGTGCACAATAGCAAATCCTGAAAGAAAAAAAAGAAAATGATGGGAGATCTCCATTTAAGAACTGACCGCAATTAAATAAATACAAAAGGACTCCAGCCACTACAAAGAAAGTATGTTGGGTTGTAGGAGATTTGTTGCAGAAGAAAGATCTGTGGATGAATGCCAGAGGATAACCTGGAATGGTGTTCAATGTGATTCCATACAAACCAATCAATACCTGCTAGTACAGAAAGTAACAAGCGTAAAGCATCTTCTCGCACGTTTGCCAACTCAGCAATGGTAGTAACCACCATAGTTTAGACTGCAATGAAAGCATGAATTGTATAATTTACCAAGAAGTCAAGAGAAAAAACTAATTGAAGGCAGTAGTAAGAATCTTATCGCAACGACGCACAACTAAAAATGGACAAGGTCGCACGTACTAATACTGGCACACATTACGAATGGATCAATCGTTATCTCATCTTTTTGAAAACTAACAGTGCCAATACTAGGCGCTTGTGACTCAATATGTCGAAGTATAATGTTTGTAACTGAGGCTTGAGAAATACAAAACAGAAAAAGAACAAGAGAGAGGAGCACGTGCTCAACTACGCTAACCAATAAGCCGAGATGAGCGTAATTTCAGTTAATATTACACTCAGTACTTACTAAACAAATGCATTTTTTCGTGATCAGAGTATGAATGGTGCCGATCACACCATTTCCTGACTGAAACTTTCCGAAATAGCGCGTCTGCTCAGAAATAACACTTTCACCTTTGAACTGTAAATATAACTTCGCGGAAAGAAGCTATGGAATGCTCTCTCTCGTTCTCATTATGAAAACACAACGAACGTGTTGCACTTGGAGACGAAAAATATTATTGGGTATAATAAGACAAGACGCGCGCGATTAATGAAAAATGAGTTGAAGAGAAAGAGGTACAACCGTTCAGTACGAGCGCATAGCTGAGAATGGCTCTTCCGGGAAAGCTTGGACATTCAATAATACTTATGCTAATTTGTGATGATTGAAATGAAAAAAATAAGCGAAAGCGAAGTAAACAAGATTCGCAGTAATATCGCTTGTAACTTTTCCGTCTTCCACTGAACGCTAGTATTGATAAAGCGAAGAGAGAGAGAGTGAAGGATGAACTTTGACCTTTCACAGATAGTGTGAAATTAAAACGTTTCAAAAATGATTTTTATAATAATAAAGAATACATATTTTTGATTTTTAAAGAATTAGAGATCGCGCTGAGAATAGATTGTTTGTCGGCTATATTTAGAAGGTCTTTCAGGCATGACTGCTACAGAAGGATAGCAATGGTCCATTGATGTGATCAGGCAATCCATCTGAGCTTTGTAAATTGACATTTTGAAAACAAGTTGATCATAAGATTTTCTTTCTTTTCAATTCTCATGGCATATGTTTTCGAGTTGGGAAAATCAATTGAAGTTTTTCTTTTCTAGAAGAACCATAATTTGCTTTTTCAGTTCAAAACGCTCTGCAAGAACTGTTGCCATCTATTGTTGATAACATACTCTTGTATCAATTGAGGTCTTGAGGTCTTTGAGATGTGTTTTTATTATTCGAAATGAAGAATAAAGGTTAGAACTATGAAGATATTTCATACAATGATTTATATTTTAAGAATTTTCTGCAAATATGGCCTAGAAAATGAGAAGAAGTGGGCTAGGACAATCACGCTGCGGATTGAGATGAACACGCAAACGAAAGTGGAAGAGGAATAACCTCACACGGTTTCACTCAGTCATCCAGCCGAATAGTTATGATTCCTAGATGCATACTGTTCTTTCTACTAGTTTGGATAACAGTAGCTAATGCGGCTGCTACTCCTACATATAAATACTTGAAAGGTACTTCCTCAGTCCCACTGGTTTTCTAATCTCCTAGTGATTCCAGAGTTATGTCCCGATGGATACCTGCCATTGACTGGTAAAGCTCATGTGCGTACTTGTGAAGACAATTGTCCTATGGACTCCAAATGTATGCAGGGAATTTGTTGCATCAAGCCTCCAACGTGTCTAGACATCAAGTTCAAGTCTGGCCATAATGTAGTTGTCGGAAGAGAACGTTGTTCTTTCAGATTTTCGACCGGCTATTCGTGTCTACCTAAAATAAAGCAGAACTGTCCCTCGTCAAGTCAATGTGTTCCCAGCAGTCGACTGGGCATGAGCATCTGTTGCTCCGAAAAAACAACAAGGAGAACTCCCGCAGCAACACTTGCCCCGATAGCTTTAAATGACAATGGCGTTTGTCCAGGTAACTGGACTTCAAAATCATTCTTCTTAACCATATTACAGCTGGATACCCCGTGATACAACGTGAGAAGAATCATTTGGTGTTATGTAAAGACTGCAAAGACGGGTATTTATTATAATTCTCTTGTTTTCAAAAACAGTCTCAAAGAATTTGTGTTCCATTCCGGAGTTCCGATGTATCAGTTTGTTGTCAATCTTATGGAGCACTGTGTGGAGCTGGAAGTCACGTGCAAATGGATGGCGTTCTTGCTCGTGACTGTTCTAGAAGCCCTTGTGATAGAGGGTAATTTTGAAATTTCTTGACTAAAAATAAATTATAATGTTTGAGGTATGAATGTTCAACCACCGCAACAGGTTCTCAAGTTTGTTGTTCCTACGCACTCTGTCCAGGTGGTCGGCGAGCTCGTTCAGTATGTGCTGGAGGCTGTAGGTTAGATGAGAAATGCGAAGAAGTGAGTGAACTTGTACATTGTTGAGTTAGTTGAGTTTGTTTTGTAGATTCAAGGTCAGAGATGGTGCTGTCCTTTAAATGTTCGACAATATCAATGTCCTGATAATCGTGCCAGGTGAAACACACTACCTCAGAATGTTTTTTGATTGTTTCTTTAAAGCAATGGCGAGCAGTGTTCTATCTTCAATCCTACATGCCCCTCAGATCATTCATGTATGGAGGCTGTCGGTGGTAAAGCATTTATATGTTGTGAGAAGAAAGAATCAGAGTTCACACTCTTCCCTACTTTACCCACAACACAATCCATACCTTCCATCTTCACTCGAGAATCATCTGTCTCCTTAAGAAGGGTAACACCTGTACCAACTACACGATCACCCTTGAAACGGTAACACGAAATAATAACTTTATTGCTATTATTTCTTCTCATTCACAGGAAGAGTGAATTAGTTGTTAGTGGTGGAGATGATGATGAAAGCGAGGAAGTAGAAGACGACGAGGAGGAACTGGAATCTGAAGAACCCATTTGTCCAGATGGCACCTCACCAATGATTACTGATGGTGCTTACCTGACTTGTCCAGAAGAAGGAGCACCCTGTCCACGTGTTCGTTAAAATTCTCTCAAGAAAATTTGTTTTACTTCCTTTTTTAGGCTGGTTATATTTGTCAGACAACTACGAACAAGGAACTATACTGCTGTCCTCTGGATGTTGATAATTGGCTTGTTACAACTACAAAAGCTACAACCCCCAAATCGAACAAGAAGATTCCTAAAAGTAAGATAATAGTTCTTCTCTACCTAGTCTTTGAATACATGGACTGGTTGGTATTTTGAACTATGAGAGTAGAGCACTGCTCATCTAGAGGACTACGACACATTTTCATTTCAGAAGGGTCACCATTATCATTAGGGCCGAAAACAAAGCCAATTGTACCAATGCCAATTGAATCTGATCCTCCGACATGTTGGTTTGGACACTTGGCTGCTCGGTATGAGCACAATAATGAAATCAGAAGATGTTCAGGTTTCTTAGACATCTCGTGAGTTCTTATAAAGTTATATGTTTATGAGTTTCCACCTTTCAGGTGTCCATTCGGTTACAAATGCCTGCCATCGTCCGGTACACCAGGGTTTCTCTGTTGCAAAGCATAACACATGATTATGAACTGTTATTATTATTATTGATTAATATAGGCAATTAATAAACGCTAAACATATATCGAAAGCAGCGTAATGCAAGAGATCCATAGTACACGCAGTTAATGGCAGTTAAGCTCTAGCTTAAAGTATCTCTAGAGTATCCTAATTGGGTATGGTGTTCTTTCTTGAATCAATCCAGTTATCACAGAAGAATTCGCTGTTGGGAACGCAATAAGCCCATTCATGTCCACGAGTTCTGTGAAGCAGCTTTGAAAGAAATTTTGTTTAATTTCCTACTCACTCAGAATCATATCTTTCAATCAAACAGCTTTTGAGCTTTTTGTCGCAATGGCATCCGGCATTCCTGAAATGTCAGACAACTTTTACAAATTACCTTCTCTTGATTATAAATATATAAAATCCAAACATACATCCATCTATAGTTGGAGCTCATTATGCACCAATCGGAAGGCTCTCTCGATTTATAGCAATGTGAGTGACGGGAACAAGGTTGATAGCTGTAATAAGAAGTTATTCAAACAAGAATCAACGTTCGGGCTACAATCCACGGGTTTTAACAAAGCGTGCTCCATTACAATTGATTGTGGAATTGCTTCCATATCCTTTTATGCAAGTTAAGGTATCATTGATGGTCTGCAGCAGTCATGCTATGATGAATATCTCTGTTGAGATGCTTACCGACATTGGTGGAGGAAAGTATAGTTTACGATCATCTGTTGCAAACGATGAAAAAATCACGAAAGTATTAATCAATAATCCCATGTACAACATTCTGAATTAGCATATCTGTGAAAAATGCTTCACGTGGTTTTCACGTAAAAAATCATTTTTAAGTTTCAACTAAGCGAACACGGTTGTGCATGTTTTCTAGCTGTTGCAATTTATCATATAAATGTTTACGATTGCAGAGAAAAAAAGAAAGAAAGAGAATACAAAGATATTGCAACTCGTATCATATCAAGTACTAGAAGAGGAGCAAGCATTGAAACTCAGAGACACACACACAAGCATGCGGGTGACAATTGCTGATGTCTATAGAAGCCAAATATGACCCTTGGGGAAGTATGGACATATTTATGGTCATAGAGAATGAGAGGCACGGATTATAAGCTGAGTTATAGTAAGCCAGCTTGCAAGTAGACAAAAACTGGGAACTTTTTTCCATTTTTTTTTGGCATAAAGTCAAAATAGTCCATTTAAAGTTTAAAAGACCATTTAAGGATTATGAAAATGAATGAACGCTATCCTGCAGATCAATATGTCACAGTACTGGTGGAGAAGTTACGAGATGGCATAACATGAAATGAAGGACATGGCAACAAGCTTTCCTTCTTCTCCCAATATGACTTCGTACTCAGCTACTGAAACGATAAAGCTATAAGATGAGTTGATGGCTATAAAACCTAACTTAACTGACCATTGTTCTCTCATTGAATTATGTTGTTTCATCTTTTGCCCACTGAAAACAACAATTACTTTTCGCTTAATCCGTAAACTACACATGTCGTCATAAAGTCATTCAAACGCAAAGTACATGTGCTCTGCCACAGTGCGAACGTATAAGAGGACTGGTGATGATTTGACAAATATCTTGTAACTCTACAAACTGGTTATCTTGTAAACCTCTTTCTAAGGTAACAGCTTCAGCTAGATAACAGATTTGATAGAGAGAGAAGAGAGATAGAGGGTAGGGAGGGAAACAAGAGATTAGTCATATCGTTTGCACTTTGATCTATTAGTTTGAATGTCTGACATGATGACAAAAGAAAACATATGAGGAAAGAGAAATCATGCAAACTATTGAAGACTCACATGAGTTCGTGGAACATAACATCCGAAATCAGATGTATCTCTGAACTCTCTCTTTTCCTTTTTCTCTTAACATCCATGTCTTCTCATGTTTTCAGAACTTTGATCTTTCCAAGTCTATTTTTATTTTTTGTATGTGCACCTTATACATTTGAAACACCTTCAGGGTGACTTGTAATTCGTCGAAGAAGAAAAACAAATATGGTAATTGCATTATTTTTTTTCATTCGAAATCCGCCTCTTGAGTTCTGGCAACTTGTTTTGCAACAGTCGTCAACCTGACCTGACTGTTACTAAATAAGTGTTTTGTTGTTGCATCAACCTGTATAAAGTATAAAGGTAAAACGATGATGAACACATTGCCAGATCAAAATTTCGTTTTACTGAAACTATGAATACGACTGTCAGTTTGCTTCTCGCTTTGTTCGCATTACTTCTAGCTGTCTCTGTTACAGCCACGGAATCCGAAGATGCCTTCCCAACGCCTATGCCGTTAGAGTCAGTCTCCCTTTCCAACTCCTCATATAACTGTTATAATTTATAGATCATTCATGCCTCGTGTCAAAAGACAATTTATATATGGTGGATATCCCGGTGGTTATGGAGGATATGGAGGTTACCCCTATGGATATGGCGGATATGGAGTTGGTTATCCATATGGAGGATACTGGGGATAAGTTTTTTGCTCATGCCAACACTCATCCCACTCACCCACACACAATTCCTCTCTCAATTATTTTTTTTTCTTTTTCTCTTCTGCTCCCATTTCCACTGTCTGTGTTCTCTTTCACTCTCGGAGTCTCGTAAGCCCCGTCTGTCTGGAATGTATTTGAAATCTATCTCGCATTGAAGCTCCAAATTTTCATATCATATTCTGTTTCTCTCTCTCTCATCTCATAATATTATATATAAATATATATATATAAAAGAAGAGTTGCCTAATAAAGTTTTTATATTTTAATATCTGCTGGTTATTGAAAGTCTGGAAAGCGAGACGAAAAATGTTTTTTCGATCTCTCTCACTCTACCACTTCCCAAACATGGCTATCCCCCACTTCTGTTGAACTTACAGATATTCAAATGATATATCCTTTTATGTGTATTTAATAACTGTACAAAAATTAATATTATCCACTTCTTGTTCGTTCGTCTCAAAAGAAGCAAAACAAACATATTAAGTCCTTATTAGGATAACATACATATATTCCGACATCTACTCTCTCCCAACATCTATTTGACTTGTTCCTCCTCTTCACTCTCAAATATTCTAATTTGGATGTTTTTAAAATAAAATCAGACAAGAATGGATATGTGATGTTATCAATCTCTAGAACTCATTCATTTCAAAGACCTCTCCCTTCCTCTCTCTCTCTCTCTCCTTCTCTCTCTAACAGTATGTGTATAGTAATTTGGCGGGAGAGTTGTTCCAAATACAGCACACCTCATGATTTCTTCAATTGTTTTGCTCTTTTTGTTCAATCTTAAACAGGAAACTGTTTTCGGAATTTTACGTTCCTGCTCTTCTTCCGCTTTTCAAGTGTTCTATTGACATGAGTGATTACAAGTCTTGTCAAGAAGATGAAGGAGTAAGGAGGCAAATGAAGAGAGAGAGAGGAAGAAGGAAGGCTAAGGCTAAAAAGAAGGTAAAAGGATAGAAAACAGAGGTCATATGAGTATTAAACATCAAGTAAGAAAGAGAGATGAGTATATTTTTGTTTGTTCAGTTGACTCCTAATCATCATAATCAAGAGGCTTGCCGGACGAGCTTCTGGTCAACAAACCTCACGAGCCTCTACATCCGATTATATAAATTAAAAGATGTATAGTTGAAGAAGATTCGTTTCTTCATTTTACAAGCTTCTCAGTTTGAGATGTTCCGAGAAGTATGTTGATTGAGTAGAAAGTGAATCCTCGAAAGGTCAGGATGGCGTAGTGGCGAAGGTCTTGTTCGTTTGATTCCAATATCATCGATCACTGTTAAGGTGATCTTCGATGCAGAGGCGGGAAATGATACACCCGGGTTCGCATAAAAGAAACTACAAAGCTAATGAGTGAGATATAGGTGTTAGTTTCTTCGAGAATTTATCTCCATTCCCAAAAAACTATCTTAATCCGGTTAATTCTGCTTCTTCTTCTTTTTTTTCTTGTTTGAACAAGCGATAGCAAACAGGCAAGTCTTGTAGTGAAATCTTTTTTTTGTTGCTGTTCGAATCCTCCTGATGTTCTGCTGGCTCAAAAATATTTGTGAAAAGTTATCTGCTTTCTCTTTTTTTCTTTTTCTTTGGGTCTTGACTGTCATCCATTGCTCCATCTGCATATACGGAACTGTGTAACGCAGCTTCGCACACGTCTACTCCCCCCCTCTCGGCTTTCTATTTTTGGTCGTCGCAATTGCCATAGTCTTATCAACTGGAAATTGGTTAAGACAGTAGTTGTGTCCACGTCATTATTTATAGCAGTTCGGTACGTTTTGCTTTTCCTACCTCTTCTTCCTTTTTCGGAATTGAACATTGGCCTTGCAATTCGCCGAATTTCTTCTTTTCTAATTCGCTGATTCTATTCGTCACGTAATAGTCGGGCTTCCCTGGCTTGGCTTCTTCTCCACTTGGATAGCCTGTGGACAGGAAGAGGAAATGGGTTCACAGCTGTACAGCTCTTATCTGTTCTTAATGAACACGAATTTCATATGTACTGTGAACACGTAACATAAGCACCTTTCTAACCGCAGATATAGAGGGTGAGTCTCTAAAAACTGCTTCGATTTTCCGTCCCCCCCCCCCACGTTTACTCTTCAGACACTCTTTTTGTGTCAATTTCATACCAAACACGCATCCTTGTTTGGATGCCTTCCAATTGAACTTCGATGCAGAGAGAGAAAGATTGAGAAAGTATAAGATGGAGAGCAAATCTGTGTGGCCGATAGAGAGAGCGGACTGAAAGAAGAGGAAAAATCGGTAAACTTGTAATCGCAAAACACAAATCAAAGATAAGATAGGACTTGATTTTGCATTCGGTGGCTCCTGAGTTAGTTGGCTGCCGTCTGTTTCCGTTTTTAAATCTAAACAGTTGCTTTTATGGTTTAACAAGAGTGATTTGAATTACAAAATTTATCAGTGAAGACTACGCACATAGAAGTCAGATATGACTATTGGCTGTTGTGACTGATCGCGTTTTTTTAAAACTTGTCTCTTAGATATGTTACTGATGCTCTCTCTCTCCTTCTCTCTCTCTTTCTCTTTCTCTCTTTTATGTCGTATATGAATTAATCAATAATTCCAAGATACTAAGAAGATTAGCTCGTGATGGTCTTCACGGAAACTTTTGCTGTCATCAACGAACATGCCGGTCTCTTGTTTTGCTCAGAAGCAGCTCTCAACTCTCACATCAAGTGCTTATCGAACTCGTCTGTTATTCTCTTTTTCCATCATGTTTCATCTCATTCTTAACTACACTTATCCTCTTTATAAATACCGTACTTTAGTCCTGTTTGGCTAGTAGGCGGAGCTCAGCTTCGCAGGTAATGGTCATTCACCTAGCTCACTGTAAGCTTAATAACTCCACTGACCACCCTTCACACCCACGTCCTCTGACAATGTGGTTTTGCTTTTTGGTCATCTGGTAGCGTCTTACCTGCTTGTATTAGAGCCTTAAAGCCGTCTAATACTGTCAGGTAATGATGCTAACCGATGCGACCTGCAATACGCGAAGCCATACAATGAGGAGATGAAGTTGCGGATCTCTCTATCTATTCATTAAGACGCAATGGAATCAAAAGATTTATTTGGAACATATAATCATTTCAGAAGAACATAATTTCACCCATGCTGCCCAGTACTTCAAAAACATTTTGGATATGAGGTATCAATAAATATCTAAAAAAATCTCAATTCTCAAGAGAGCCGACTAGCGACATTCAAAGGCCCATTGCACTAAGCATTCTCAACTAAGCTAATACATATCAACAAAATTATTTTTTCTGCTGAAGCCACCCGTCTATGTTCTCTGCAGTTTTTGGTTCAGCAGCCTTTGGCTTCTTCACGTCGCTATCCGATATGAAAGGCGCCATGGAAAACATTTGTGTCTGTTTCGTTGCTCCACTGAAACCACATAATAGTTAAAGAGATTAAGGGACAAGATCTTACGTAGGTTGTAAGCCAGGTGGTGGTAACATATTTTCAAAGCCTGGAGGAGCTGTGTAGACAATAGAAGCAGAAGGCTGCGCTGTCGGTTGTACTGATGGTTGCGGTTGTTGCTGTTGGGCCGGTGTTCTAGCAAGACCTGGAGGTGTTGCATAGCAGACACTTGATGGCGTTTCATAAACGGACTGAAATTTGATGCTTATTTCATGGAATAAGGAAAATAAAGTTTACAGTGTTGCCTGGAGTCACAGGTGTCGAAGGTAGCGAAGAGAGAGGTGCTGCCGCATTCTTCCCCATTATGTTGGACAAAGAGAGACCCGAAAATTTTTGTGAAACAGAGGACAGGAACCACTTAAAATTCAGTTATACCAAGTTTTTATATTATAACATACCGAAACCATATCAGGGCTCTGCTCTGTTTCTTCAGTTGGCTTGGGATCGCTTTTTGGAGCATCAGCTTCAGCTTTCAACTAAGAAATGGTGTTAAGAGTACGTATTGTATCAGAAGAACTACTTTTTTGAAATCACAACCATGTTCTGCATTGTTAAGGAAGGAGTTTTGAGTTGATGGTTTCTTCTCTTCCTTTGGTTCCACAACGACATCCGCCGTGTCAGCCTTCTTCTTTTTCTTATTCTTGCCCTTTGAGTTATTCTGAATAAAGTTAATAAAATCCTTCATATGCTGGGTTCGTTACCTCTTTCTTGCCAGAAGACGACTGAATATCTCTCAAAATTGCTGTTTGTAAATCAACATCGGCTGCTGAAACCATTATAGTGAGAAAAGTAGATTTCAATGTCCTCCAAACCTTCTTGTTGTAACTTATGAGCAGCGTCTGCTTCAGCTTCGGCTACTTCTTCAGCTTCTCTTCTCCGTTTCTCAACCAACTCGTCCTGAGCCCTCTGTTCTGCTTCTCGAAGAGCTGCTTCTTCCAGCATTTTTTGTTGTTCTCTTTTTTCTCTTTTCGTCAATTTTTTTGTAACAGGAACCTTAAATTCTCACGTGGAAAATCAAAAGATTTAGAGGAAGGGCAATACCTCTTTCCACTCCTCAGGCGTCGGAGGTTCATAAGGGGTACTAACTGGTCTTGTCGGCCACATATCAGGTACCGGTAAGTTACTCTTCTTATTCGGCATTTTGACTCCAGTGATAGCACTCTTAAAGAGAATTTTATATGAGATCGATATAACCGAACAAACTACCTTCTTGGTCTTTGCAGCCCAAGAACTATTACTAGCTAGTGCAGAAGTACTAGGAAGAGCTGGGAAATCTTCTGTATGAACAGGAGCTGGTGGAGTAGGCTTCTTCGTTGCAGGCTGAAAAAATTACACGTATATCAGCATGTATTCTAATTTTTCACGCAAGTTCCGTGATCTTAACGTGAAATTCATTATGCCAAGTTGAACACGCACAGATCGATCGCATTCAAAAGACAAAAAAAAATCAAGATTCTCGTGTTTTAAGCTAAGGTCATGCCCAATTTTTTCAGAATACTCACTTTGCTTGTAGATGGCTTAGCAACGGCAGGAGCTGTTCTGGCTACAGGTCTGGCAACCGAAGCAGGTTGAGACATAGATCCAGCTCTTTCGTCGTCATCGATCAAATCGAATGCTCCCTATGTAAGAGTCATAATAAAACATGAAGAATTTTCTTGACATACAGTGTGTCTTCTCCAGTTTTCAGAAGTAGAATTTGTGGCAGGTGTTGTCGCTGGGCGTGAGGGCCGACCACCAAGAGTTGGGAACTCTTCTTCAACCGATCTTGGTTGAGCCTAAAACTGGGAATGAAAATCGATCGAAATGATAAGTATAGTATCAAAGATAAAAAAACAGGCTGAGAGAACTTACAGGCTTCGGTTGGTTAGGTCGTCCTACACGCGAAAGTCTTGGAAACTCACTTGGGACAACAACCTAGAATAAAAAGTTATACTTATTATCAAAACCAGAAACAAACTCTTTCATGAGCAGGGATAGGCCCAGCGTTTGGAAGTGACGGGAAATCGTTAGTCATATCATTGAAACGATTTCTTCCCACAATGGTTGTTCCTGCTGACTGAGCTGATCTTACTACAACTACTTCGACGTTTCTTCTGAAACAGAAAAATTGACTGATTATTTTTGGTGAGAGACAAACCTAGGAGGCTCAGGAGGTGGCGGTGGCGGAGGTGGTGCTGCTTGTTGTCTACCTCGATTACGTCTATCTCTTAAAAGAGAAAAATATGAAAGAAACTCAATGAGTTCCATACCCTCGATCTGATGGTCGATCATTGAATAAGTTAAATGCTTTCTTTGAATGTTCGCTTGATTCATGCAAGGACAACTCAATGCTTGTTTTGAAGACGATTCCAGCGTTCTTGCAATCGGGTACATGGCAAACGAAATGACTCTTTTCATAGTGCCGAATAAGCTCAGGATGTTCCCTACAAAGATAAATGTAATGATGAAGTGAGAGAGGGAAAACTAACTTGAAGAAGGTGTTGGAAGTTTCTGGATTCGTTTCACAAATTTGACAATAGAAATGATCCGTTCGCAGATGTTTATACTGAGCTTCTGTATCGAAGAATCTTTCAGCACAGAAGAGACATTTAGGATGTCCTTTCTGACTTGAATAATCTCCATCACCGTCTGCGGTATGGCGACTCAATTCGGTTCTACTATAAGTCTTCCATTCTCTGAAATGTTTACGATGAGCTATGCTTTGATGAGACATGAATTACCTAGAGAAAGTACTGAGGTTGTCCGTGCATAATTTACAATAAGTAAGCTGATGAGCAGAGAGCATATGCTGTCGGAGAGCTTGGAACTTTGAAAAACTAAGACGGGAGCCATCATCACTAGAACAACATAATCAAGCAAGGTACGAAAAAGATAACATACTTCACACATTTCTTACAAGTATGTGCTAGGTACTGATTGTATCTATCCAGAACGTCTCTTGTCTGGAACCGTACTTTGAAACGATCTTCATCTTTATGTCCCAACTTGGCTGTAGCCAAGTGAGCGAAAGAGAAGTCCTTGGTACACCACATGAATGAACACTTCAATTTTGGTTGTAATTCTGTTCTTTTGCATAATCAACTTACGGTGTCAAGTTCAGTACGACAGACAGGACATACATTCTGATTAGAAATCACTCGAATACGGATGGCACATTCAATACAAACGGGATGCCTAGTTTCATGTTCTCGATGAGCAAGCAGTGTTCGACTGAACTCACCGACAGTTTCCCAAACCAAAAACATCAGATTTCTTGCAACAGATGGTACATTCTTCTGTATAATCACCTACTATCTTTATATCAGAAAAATTTTCCTGAAAACGATGCATTCATATACAATGAGGAGAGGCGCAGTCACCTCTATCTGGCTAATCATCTTGCCATAGCCGCTCATGTTAACTTCACGAGCTTCATTTCTTTTAAATTTATTATTATTATTATTACTTAGATTACTATGGTTGTTTCGGCGTCTCGCATTTGGATTTGCATTAGCACTACCATTTGCATTTCCTACAGTTTTGTTTTTCAATAGAGAAAGTATAGGAGGTAACAAACCTTGGAAATTGCGCCTTGGTGGCCTACTCTCATTATTTTGGTGGTTGTTGTTGGTGTTCCGCTTATAATTACCAGAAGACGAAGCTTCGTTAACCATATTCTATAAATTTAAGTCATGGGGAGTATATTCAGAAAGTTTTTGAAGGAGAGAACTGCATTACGGAAGGATCAATGAATTGAATTACGAACAGAGCGAAAAATAGCTGGATGAATGCAAATGTTGTTTGTTGTCATATTAGGAAATCAGAGGTGTGAGGGTTGGGATTTTGAGACTGTGATAAACCATATATACGTTGTGAAATTCCTCACATTCTAAGATTTTACAATGTTGTGCAACACCAGTCTTCCAATTTGTTTCCATCTCGTCATTTTCGCAATGGAGCGCGGTATGACCGGTCAGAAAACCTTTAATATACAATATGAGCTTGTGAGCTTGTGACGAGTTCACTCACTTATTTACTTTTGTTATCAAGCTGAGCTTCAGGTGTTAATAGCATATTAGAACAAATTCACACCTCTATATATATATATGGTCGTGAGCCTTGCTTATTCTATCTTTCAAACTAGTTTTTCAATTTGAAACAACTGTTGGCATACAATGTTTCAAGCGATGTATTGAAATTGGCATCCTACTCATCATGACCTCCATCGCACTCCTCTCATTGTGCTTATCGATTTTTGACTAATTTGGTGTTTGTGAATTGAGTTTTAGTTAAAGCTCTCTATCGATTAGAGCCTTGTGAAGATTAGTAGCAGCCTCGGTGTTTTTTTAATAGTTGCTTTATGCTGTCTAGCATCTTGAGAAAGTTTAACTAAATTGAAGACATGTAAATATTGAGTCATCAATATGAAGTAGTCGTTCTTTTCTTCTTCATCGTCGTCGCCTTCTTCTCCTTCTTCTTCTTCTTCTTCTACTTTGTCAGTCTTATTTCAGCGAGATTTTCCCTTTCATCTTTTTCAGATTTTCATGTGTTGTGTATGAGATGAGTAAAAGCTATCGATAGTTCAGACATGGCATCTTCAACTTCCCACAATCTACGTGGACCGGACGGATGTAACTTTTCGTTCTCTCAGTGTTTGTCTTCATACCATCATTATAGGTCGTTACGATGATTCTCTAGAAGTGCTTAAGATCACATTGGTCATACAAGGAATTAAAAAGAAACTTTTCCATTCCACCAATGCTGATGTTCAGATACATAGTGATCAGAAGTAAGATATACACTTTAGTCGTCGCAGTAACTATCTTGTTCAGAAGCATGTCATGTACAGTAGAAATTTTCAAACTAGACAAGAAGACCAGGACGGTCATTGATTCACGCTTTTATCAGGTTCCACCCATCATTCCCTGCTTACAGACTCATGCTGCATGTTTAGGTTCCTCAATTTCCTGGAGAAATTAGTTCCGTGGATTTCAAACTAGAAACTGATCGTTGTATTCTCTTCGTCAAAAAGAGAGTTCCTCAAAAATGGGAAAATAGCCTAAGCCAGTTAGGGTTGTAAACAGTATTAACCTCTCTCTCTCTCTCTCACCTGATACTCAGGATTTATCATGATGCTACCTTTATGTGAAAATCAAAAAAATAAAATATTTATTCTAAGTCGAGAATACAGCAGCTGCTATAGTTTCGCAAAAGGAATGAAAAAAAGAGAGATTTCAAAGTGTATTTTGCCATTAGTAGTCTTCAGAAGGATCTCGGCTGTTCCATGCACTCAGCAAACTCTCTGGCTTGTCGACGAGCTATTCGTTTTTCTCTTTCTTTCTCATCTAAATGAGGAGAATTGCAACTCTCATTTGTTGTTATTGTGTTGTGTGTGATTACAGCTAAGCTATTCATATATGAGATTCTAAGCGATTGAATCTAACAAGCAAACAAACTAATATTTCAAATTAATAACCATTCTGCAAAGCAACTAACTGGTTGTTAAATCATTTTTATACAACACACAAACACATAAAGCGAAGGAGAACATCAAACTGGACATCACATAATTCAAGGCAAAAGCAATACAGTTTCTTATCACAACAGTCATTGTTTCTTTTCATTTCTTTGAACAGTCAGCTGCTCAGCTGCTTACAAAGAGAACAATTCAACAATAAATTATAAAAAAATAAAAATGATGAAAGCTCGATGAAGATATATATCTTTCAATTATTTCAATGAAAGAGATGATGAGGACTAAAACAAACGTTGTGTCAAGCTTGCAACACATTAGATGAAAGCTATGCAAATTTCACGTAGCACGCACACGTCAAGTGATGCGCCGTGTGCACGGCTGAACGATAGGTTGCGTGATTTTTCATTTTTCATTTGAGCAGTCGTAGTGAGCGGTTGTGTTTTCGGATCAGAAATAATGAAATCACATAATAAATTACAAAAGTGAGCAAGCTTAGATAAACATGCTTAGTCATTTTTCATTTTTTCATCCTCTTCCCCATCATTAATTATCAACAAAAAAACAACTGCTCATTACCATCGACTACAAGGACAACAATCAAGATACGAATAACGATTATCAACAGACGATATGTACCACTTACGAGCAATTTGGATGAAGAGCACACCCCAGATGACGGACCATACTATTCCGACGATTAAGGGAGCAGTCAACAGCTACATCATAATATTCTAATTATCCTTCATCATCTATAAATTGTGTTACCTGTAAGAATGCTGCTAAACAGTTAATCCCCAATGATCCGAGTTTCGTTTCTGTCCGACGATCAGCACAGCATAAGACGGATAAAGCCGATAGGAATGTGCCTGCAACTCAAATCTTGTCACTCATTCAAATGCTTTGTCTATTTATCATTCTAGTTCAGAACTGTCTGACTAAAGCTTAACAAGTCAAATATGATTTTGAATTCGCAATCCTTGACTTGCCACATCTTTGAGCTTCATCATCAAAACAGAACACAACAACATGTAGCTTGGCTAACTTGATTCATTTGGGAATTTCGTTAAAGAAGAACTGAATGAAAAACGTTTTTTCTTTTTTGTCTTCCAACCCTTCCTCTCTTCCCTAGTCTCCCCCTCTCTACTTCTATACTGAGTCCCCCCTTCTTCCTATCCCCCCTTCTCATACACAATTGCATGAACAATATGAAAAGTTTTATTTTATTTTGCTGATTTTCGGACGATTAGATGAATTCTCAATGGCTTTTTAATTTATTGAGCAGTTTTAGAGCGTTAGTCTCTGCGATTCATGATGAGAAGAGCTTAAGTTTTAAAATGTGAAAATTTAGAAAAAAGCATCTGGAATACGTTTTTGAGGAGAGAAGAGAATGAAGCGGAAAGAATTCTCCTTTTCTTTCTACTCTTCATCTACTTCATTCCTTTTCACAACCTCAAAAAAAGAGAGAGAGAGAGAGAGGGGGAGAAAATAGAGAGATTGAGAGGGAGGGGAGTGAAGAACAAAAAAATTTTTCCATCCAGCTGTACTGGTCTCAGATTTTCATTTTTTTCGTCTTCTTAAAATATTGGAGCAATGAGGTTTTTGGTTAACACAAAAAAACAAATAACTAAAGAGAATTGAAGGAAGGAATGAAGCCGATATTAAGGGAGAAGAAAGTACATCCCAGTCAATTGGAAAGATACTAGAAGTCCTTGAAAAGCTTATTTTACTCGAATATTTGTGAATTGGCCTCAGGCAATCAGCCTGCTCTCATTGTATAGCATTCCTTTTCAATTTCTGTAACATTGAATCGTCTCTATCAAATCCTTCTTTGCATGTTTCGCCGTCATCGGAACATGTTAATAGATAGAGAGGGAGAGAGGGAGAGAGAGAATGAATGTATGAGTAAAGGAATCAAACTCTCACCTAAGCCAGGCACAAAGACATTACACAGACAGCAGAAGCCAGCTAATGGCATTGGCATACATGGAATGGCTCGTCGAAATCTTCCTTGATTCTAAGAACGTGATTGATGCTATCAATAGAAGTCTAATCATACCTGAACTACTGATATGGAAATGCGTTCATTGTCAACTTTAGCTTGTGGCTCTTCCTCGAAATCCATCTTGATGCTGATCAATGAGAATATATCCCTGTTATGGTTCTGTGTGTGTATATGTCACACTCACCCACTCTTCTTCCTCACTCTCTCTCTCTCTTTCTCTCTCTATGTGTGTTCCTCGTTAGCTTTCTCTCGAAAGTTTTACGAACGTGGAGGCAACTGAAAGAAGAATTCAGAATGAAAGCTTAATGTATCCACAATTTATCATGACAAACACGATAATATATAATTATTGAGTTAGTCATTTAACATAATTAACGATTGAAATACTAAAAAACACCATTCAGTCTCAAGGAATTCTCAAGGGACAACGAGAATTTCAGTGAGAAAAAAAATGAGAAAAGAAGAGATGAGTGGGGGGGGAAGATGGGTTGGGACAGTCAATTGTTTGCCACAGAATATATCCTGAGGCTGATTAGTTACGTGAGATGGATGTAGATGTGTTCAATTGAAACAGTTTGGTGGTGTATCATCTGTAGGCTTATACCATGCAAGCCATGCATGGAAGCACACGTTGTCTCTCATCAAATGAAAAAATGTTTGTTAAATTGGAAATGAGTGAAAACAACAGTTGGTTGTGTGATAATTTGTCTCCAACCAATTTGTCAAAGCACAGCTGCCATTGGAAAAAGGAGGAAGTGGCGAGGAGAAAGAAGAAGCTTTGACCGATTATAAGCACACAAGCCGATGAAGATTGGATAACGATAGTTTCATATTTGTATGATACATCCCAACATACAGTCAAAGTAGTATAAGACGGGAACAAAAGAGAGAAAAAAAAAGAAATGGAAAAGCTCAGAGGTCGGAAAACACAACTCACTTGTGTACATGATGTCCCAGAAGACGTCAATGGGCGGAGTCAGATGTTCAGCATTTCATTGCACACGTGTTAAGAGTGAAAGTTGGATCAAATGAGATGAAGTGGAATTTGAGAAATTCAAAAAAAAAAAAAAAAAAAAGAGGAAATTAAAATTTTTTTTTCTCTTTTGTTGGAAAAAAAATAATTTGAACAAGAAAAAGAAGTATCGAAAGATGTCATCGAACAAGACAATCATTTGGTTGCTCCTCCTCCTTGTGCTGCTCTCTTCTTGCCTGTCTCTCACTCTCTATCTCTCTATCTCTTTCTATCTCTCTCTCTGTTTCATTCTCAAAATCTTTGTTACTACCTCTCTTGTCTCTCGCCTTAAACGCTAAGTGAAGTAGAAAAACAATTGAAAAACAAAGTGATTGAACTATTCCGTTAATTATTGAATAATATAATTAACAACTTATTCTAACCTTTTTCTTACTAAAACTAATTGTTGAGGAGAGCTTAGATACTCAAACATTTGTATTTGCAAACTTTTTGGGTGATGGTGTGGTAGTGGATGGAGGAATGGAGGAAACACAGAGAGAGAGAGAGAGAAAAGGAATGCGAAAGATGAATGTCTAGAGTGGTGGTAGTCTTTCTCTCTCTCTCTCTCTGTTATCTCTCAACTCTCTTTAAAAGCTTTTCGTTTCCTTTTGTCCAAAGTTCGTCTTCACATTTTTCCGATTATCTCGTAACATCTCTTCTGATCTCACTTTTCTTATATGGTGTGTTTGGTTATCAAACGATGATCGAAGGCAAGGCTATATCAAGATGATCATGAGCATTGAAGGAGATAGCAAGAAGGAGGGGGTGGGGGGTAATAAGACGAATGTTGTTAGGTTATCAATAGTTATAACATCATTTTTAATTTTCTCCAGCTTGAGAGAGTCGTTTGGAACATTTCGAAAATGTTTTTTTGGTCTATCTGTAAGGATGTCGCTTTAGAAGACATTTTTCGTTCGCTCATTGTTAGGCGTTGAAGAAGCATAACATGACGCTTAAGAAGACTGATCTCAATGGTCGCTACAGTTATTAATGGACAAAAAAAGATTTTGTAGATGAGATGAGACTTCTTAAACAAACATAGAAGTTGAGAAACTTATTTAACTTTCGTTCAAAGGCTAATTTGACACAAATGCGATAGTAGATGTAGACATCAACACGAACAAGATAGATGGATAGATGGTTTTCATCTGAAACACAACGGCACCCATAGAATTTGAGTGCTTGAGATAAAGCTCAATCAGATTACTTTCAGAGGTTAAAGACTTGAGCACACACAGACTCAAATGTATTGTTACTTGCTAAAATGAGCATTAAAAACACTTTCTTGTCTCACTGCCCAATTGTAATTTCTCATTCATGAGAAAAATGGCCAGCAGAAAGCTTTTTCCGAATATGAAAAGTTGTTCCATGAAGTTTATAATATTCCACTTCTTGGCCACATTGCATCTGCTTTCCACTTCAACATAAACTTTTCTCCTTGGTTCCTTGTTTCCAGAATATATGTAACTCTCTCGTTATGAAGTTTGTAGGTAAGTTAATAATTCAACATTATCCATGTCTTGCTCCATTGCGAACAAGGTGCTCCATTGCACACTTTCGAAAACAAGTTCATCTCCTTACATGTAGAAGTATATATAAAGTATTTGTTATATTCTATGTTTTATTTTATGTTTTATATCTTTAGTTGTCTTAGAGGAGGTTGTTGCCTCCATGAAAGCTATGCTATCACATCTTTCAGACACGACAACGCACTTTCTTCCGTTCGAATCATGAAGTGCACGAATAGCTCGTTCGTACATGTACGAACATTCCCTCTGTTTGGTTATCAAGCTGTATTGACTTCACTATTCAGTTTCAATGTAATTGAATTTAACTATCTGGAGCAAACCGGAAGTTTGTTTTTGAATCTTGAAAGGTTGCCTAGAAGACTTGAACCAAAGCACAGGTATGTATAGTTCTTTCTTAATTACACTT
>CALQYR020007446.1:96165-125986 GCA_943334845.2 Auanema sp. JU1783 | reverse complement strand
GGAATCAATCGATAACCTGTAAGTTGAGCAAGATAGGCGAAAAACAGAAAAATCGATGAAAACAGAGTGTGGTGAGATCAGTCGAAACTACAACGCAGACTACAAGATTTCTCGTGAAATAGTTCTGAAAAACCATCAAATCTAGTAATACGTCCTGTCTTTCCTTATACTTTAGGTAACACAGAGATTGAACTTTGACAAGTAGCTCAACTTCATCGTGAACAAAACTCTAAGAAAGATGGGTTTCTCGAAGAAATTTGAAAAGGAGAATCATGAAACAAAAATAATTTTTCTCTCTGAATTGATTACAGTTCCAGGCGTTTCACATCAGAGCACGTTGGGAAGTGAAAAAATTTGCACGTTCTTAGAAACAGGATTGTTTTTTAAAGGACGATTGAAAGTAATATGCAAACCAAATTTTCGACTACAATTCATTGTCTAAAAAGTGAATGAACATGCTTATCAATTTTAAAATGAAATTCTGATATGGAATAACCCAAAAAACACCCGAATTCATCAATTCTGAGCCAAGTTTCATCGCTTCCCTGAAAGAGAACGACCGGGCCATTTTTTTTTCACGTAAAAATTATTTTCACGTGGCGCGTTTCCGCAGGGGTATATAAGCTGTTGAGCAGCCAAATCACGTCAGTTGGACCCAAGACTGGGTTCTATCCCAGACGCACCGAAAGGTTGCATTCCACTGAAACCGTCCAGAACGGTTGCATTCCTTAGGGATTAGGGTATAAGCTGTGAAGAATCAGAATATGTCAGTTAGTTGCTAATAATTCACAAGCATTTATTACAAGAAAAACAGAATCAGAGTTGTCCGATTCAACAGCAGATAGTACAGGTTTCTGAAAAATTGGAAAATCGTATTAAATAAAGAACGGGACTCTTGTTTCCGGATACCAAAATGCTTTAGTCTTCTTCTAATGAGAATAGCATCGTGTGGAACTAAAAATCGTTTAACATTCATTAACATCTCGAGATGAGTTCGTTCACCTGGCTGACATGAGAAGCTATCTTCGAGGCAAGATCTTTGTTCGGTAACTTTGAATTCAATCTCAGCAGCATCACAGCATCATTATAATCGCTGAAGCTAACAGCCCTTCTGCTTATGCTTCTCATATACAGCTTTGGTTCAGATACGGAATATTCTCTGATTTTTCTGAAATAACTGAATGAATGTTTCACGGAAAGGGTGCTTCACTTTTCACTGAGGTTATAAGCCGCGGTTAATATCATCTTCATATGTTGTAGGAGGATACACACCTTCCCTTTCTCAAGAACTTCCTCCAATTTCTTGGAACATTTCAATAAACAAGCTCAAAGAACGAGCTGACGACTATAGGTGATGAGTATGAGTACCTGTCAGATGTACTTGATCGAAAAAGGACTCTTCATCATCTAGTTCCTTGAACTCTTTCTCGAAAATAGTTTCCTTCAGGGCAAGCAAATAACTTTGTCCAGCTAGAGTTATAACTCCATCGATATGTTTTATGAGATAAAGAACCTCATCAGCAGTCTGAACCCGATTAGATTAAAGAAACTCCTAAAAAGGATCAAAACCTTAAATGGTAGCGTGATCAAAGAATCGCCGAGGAACATAAGTCGCTCCGTGGGCATCTTCTCACTGTTTACTTCTGAGAAAAAGCTAAAGAGGAATCAATTTTTGTCGAAGAATTTTCTTCGCACCTGAGAAGCGAGGATAACACTACTCTCCGCTGTGCACGGTTATCAGAGAAGATCTTGTAATAATCCCAAATAACTGATTTGAATTCGGAGTCATCATTCCCTTCGCAAACTCGGAATCCACGAGCAGCTTTGGAATTCTGAACAAGTTGCTGCAACTCGAAAACCTTCATACAACACATTCCAGTTTTCCCCTATAATATGAACCTGACAATGCCTCCAATCGAAAAACATACCGCAAAACAGTCTTTATGGAGTGATTGTACTTTCTCAATTACAGACACAGCTTTCTCTTTGACATGAAGTAAAGGATCTGATGACATAGCAACCAACTCTTGAACGCATACAGCTGGGTTAATGAAACCCTGATGAACAGCAACGCATACAATCTAGGAAAAAATTATCGAAACGAATTCAGAGACAGGATCAAACCTCGCATGATGAAGTCCGTAAGCTTTCGTCTTCGTGAATATAAGATTTAGCAATGAGCTTGAAGAACGATTGCATCACTATGGAGCTGACGCAATTTTCAGGTGCATCCATTTTTTTCAGATCATCTCGTCCATCAACAACTGAAGCAGACTTTCATGAATGCAAACCGGACAACCATGTATCAAACCAATTCTGGATGCAGTCATTTTCTCTTCTTCCGAGAGCAAAAAGTTTTTGACATTGTTGATAATCTAAAGAGCTCAATCACATTCATACTTTAAGATGCTTACTTGAACTTTCGATGGTAAAACTCTAGGGTTTGTAGAAGAGAGAATAGCATCATACAAGCGATACACCGTTTCTGTTTGGATGTACTCACTGTAAGTTATACACAGATGTCCTGAAAAACGCGTTGTAGACAAGAACCAGACAAAGGAGTTTTACCCAAAGAAAATAGAGAGTTGGCAGAAAAATCTGGATGACCCCGGGCAGCGAAGAAAATTAAAACTGCATAGATATTGTCACGGAATCGCCTAATCAAAAAAACGAATAAGAGATAGAAACTGTTCGAAACCTAAAGAACCTGAGAACCGGAGGTCCTTTCGATCTTTTTGGAGAAGTCAAATCAATCTGAAACAATAATTGTTTGAAGTTATGAATATATATACTCACATCTTGTGCATGGTTCTCTGTTGTTTCATCCCCAGCAAATATCACATCAAAGTTAAAATATCGAGAAAAGACTCCGATGGAATAGAATGATCTGTAATTGGTTGCTCTTCGCTATCGACTCTTGTTTGGTTGTAAACCTCAAAATGTTATCCATTGTTGACGGTAACGGATCGTTGGATGGGTTCTCAAACATGTCTTTCACCTTATTCAGAAGATCTAATGAAAACAGTTGAGCTTTTAGAAGTGCATAGTTGGAATACCTAACGATTCAAGAAAAAGGGCGAGAATCGGATTGTCGGAAGAAGGGAACTTTCGGTACACTTCAGCTAAGCAGGCAGTAACATATGGAATCAACGTTTTAGTTCCTGTCCTCAGCAACACCCCACAAGCAGCATGGATTCTGAACCATCATTTTCTAAATCTCAGATAGAATCACACACCTGCTATAGCTTTCATTATTTGATATTTCCAAGCTGGGAATCAGTTGATCAAGACTTGATAGGATATCTTTAACCACCTTGAAAACAATATGTGACTGTTAAATATGAAATTTATTACCGACGACTGGACATTGCTGTTAATGGCATACTCCAAGAACCAAATAACGTCATCTACATGGTCAATTAGTATGTCAGGCAGAGCCTATACATAGGGAACAGTTATTGAAAAACATACTTGCTTTAACATACGGTTCCAATTCGACTGAGAATGCAAATAACTGAGAACACAAAGCTTTTCGAAGAGTCGGCCAAACTGTTCTGCGCTCCGTCTTCTGACTTGAATGGAAGGAGACACTGAATAAGACGTCTTGATAGTTTGGATAATGCTGAATGTAAGGGTAAGGGGTTAACATGGTCTAAGCAATATATTCAACCTGATGTGGCTATAGGGAATTGGTTTACTATACTCTTAATCAATGACTCTAGCAAACTAACAGTGTTGTTGGCCATGCAAAACTGCGCAATAGAAATGAGCTCGTTAGCCTGATAGACACAAAAATTAAATCGAAAAAAATGAAGAAAATACTGCTCTGGAGTAGTACAAGTCATCGCCTTGATGTGAGAAGTATCTTGATATGAATGTCTCTACCAGTATCGACTTCACCGATTCATTATCGTCAACTCTTCCGAGAAAGTTGTACAGCAGTCTGGGAATCTGAACAGCAACATGAACAGTTATAAATCATTCTGTACCTCAACAGAGTCTGTGTACGTCTCACTTATAAACCTCAAGATTCGAGCAACACGCTTCCTCACAAACACCGAAGAATCCTAAACCACAACACTTTGATCATAAATCTTTTGAAAAAATCACTTGTAGTCTGCTTATTAGTTGATTATCAAAGAATTCGACAAAAGATGCATCTCGAGCAATAGCCATTCCAACAAGATCCATAGTTGCTTCTCTCACGAAAGAGTTTGGATCCAACAAAAGGCGATCTTTCACCAGATGACACAACATATCCTGAAATGATGGTAAGTTAGAACTTCCAAGTGGCAATTTCACCGTTTGAAGCATCATTGCATCAGTTTCCACTAGCTGGCACATATATTTAAGAGCTTTGGTTCTAAGAATAGGCGAATCCGATGTTATTGCATGAAGTATCTGAACCGAAAACTTAATGAATGTTGTTGAGCTACAGTCTCACATAGTTGACAAATGGTTCGTACTTCAAGTAAGCATCTCCCACAGTAGTTACATGTCGTGCCACGACAGAAGCTTCCACATCTGTAAGTAACGCTGGCTGTTCTCTGAAAAGCACGTTTAATACACGCTATAACTACTCCTGTACTTGACACGTTTTCGAATATACTTCGGATGAGAGAGAATCTGGAGAAATTGGACAGAGAACGGTGCTTTCGGCGTCAGTTCTTTTTTCTAAAAACCGAAATACAAAAGCTCGCATCTCGAATCAAACTCACGTTTTTTGATTTCGCCTGCTTCGCAGCAAGTTTTTCTAACTCTATCCCTATCTGATCCTTTAACTGGTATTGCCAAGCCACTACGTAGTATTTCAAAGCAAACTAAGTACAGTACCGTTAAAGAAAAGAAATCAAATGGAGCACCTCAGTCATGCAATTCTTATTGGAGAGAATTAAATAGTCTATGAGACATCTTTGCAAGAATTGTGTTTCGTTCAAGTTCTGGAAACAATAACTAGTTGGCTGGTTGAAAACTCCTGTACCTTGAAATCACCAGCTGGTTTGATGTTCGACAAGATGATCTGAAAGAGACCGAATGCCAATTTCCGAAATGTCACGATCAAACCTCAATAATCTTGGGAGACTCTTTCACGTACGGTGGAGTCTTAATCAAGGAGATAACAATCGTTCCAATCAGATCCAAACAATACGAGCGAATAGAGACTTCCAGCGTCTTTTGTCTGTAATACTCATTCACAGTCAGACTGTACCAGAAGAAAACTACTTGTAGATTTCCATGAGATGCTTGCCAAGAACAGTGAGAAAGAAGGTACAGACTGGATACTCGGGCTTATTGAGAAGCAGAAGAAAATCGTTAACAATGCAACTGAATATTGTCTTTCTGTAATCATCTTCGGACCTGAAATAATTATAAGTTCTCACTTCATCAAATACTTCCCTGTAGCTCACCCTAGAATAAAGAAACGAAAAAGGAAAGACAGCAGTTGTTGAGCATGCTTCAATCGATGATTGACAAGTTCTTTGGATTTAGTAAGCTTACGAGAGTCTTCATCACCTGGCAGCTATGGATAGAGTTTGCTTGGTTTGAATACAACGAAAGAATACCGATGTTAAAGCTTGCACAATCTGTATGATGAGGTGAACTTCGATGTAAACTTCGTTCGTATCGTTGTATGCTTCCCACTGCCGTTTGCACAACAATGGATTACAGATGTAGTTCACAATCGTTCTCATCAATTCAACATGCGAACTTTCAGTCATCACAGTGAAAATATTACCCAACAAGAAAATGATCTTGAAAAATCTGGATGAAAGTATTAAAGAAGAATCTTATGCCTGTGTTTGCAGATCAAGAGCATCACAGAAGAAGAAGTACTCAACGGCTATTTCGGAGAGGGCAATCACAAAACTACTTTCAAGCATGTTTTGACGAACCTAAATCATTATCATCAAGCTGTTTCGGAATAAGTGAGCTACCAATTCAGTGTAGGATTCAAAGATTGATAAAACTTTGCTAATAAGGAATTGGATCGTGATAGGATACTCTATCCGAGATGAACGAGATCTCTTGCCAACTGAAATACTAATGAAAGATCGTTTGTATAAAGCTCTGAAACCTCGTTTTATCTCCTTTCGGGTACTTGTCAGAGTTGGACGAAGAACATGATTCATGATAATCTTGAGAAGTTTAGAAACTCTCGCAATCATGTCTTCATTTAGAACCTAGAATACTCTATCTTGATATAACCCTTGTTTTTAGCATACCTTGATAGGCATTTTGTGACAGGTGATAATCTTGAGAAGAGCGACAGCAGCATTGATGCTAGACGAGAGACGAATGAAATTTTCTTCATTGTCTACCTACAAAGCGAGAAAACGTGAACTGTAAGTTTACTGTTAACGTACCCATTTGAAATTGAGACGGTCAAAGTCTTCAGAAAAAACAGAGATTACATTATGATGTAGGATATGAAGGACTCTAATGAGAGTTTCTTCGGGTAATGTATGAAGCAGTTTAAAACAAGAAAGAGTATTGAGATGGTGTTGCAGTTCATTCAATGTTTCCGAGTTCAATATAAAAAAATTATTCACAGCAGACTCTGAAACAAGATACAAATCAATTAGTTTGAGAAAAGCTCACCGGTTTCATTCACAGCATTCAATCCTAGGTTAAGACCTTTATTGGATATTTCTTCAAATATTAATTTACAGGAATCGAAATCTTCCGCAGCACACATCTGAAAAAGAAAAAGAAATTCAAGCAATCAGAGTCATCAATGAGATATTCTAATGAGCTTCATACGTGGAATGAAGCTTCATGCGTTTAATTTACGAAACTGTCGCTTCGGGGTCAATTAATATGTAAATTCAAACGGAGCCCGCAGATGTCCACGCTTCCACCAGCTTTTCCATCTCCGTAGTGGGACCCATAAACTTTGGTAATTTATTCATCACTTATAATCTTTTTACTTCGGATTTCCATCGTCATTGTTCTTCTAACCTTCTCCTCCGTGTATGTACTATGCGAATAAATGAAAACTTTTGTATTATCATTTTTATTTCCTTGAAAATAGAAAAAAACATTCAAATGACTTACTGCCAACCATGATTTGCTGAATTCCTTTCCAATAATAAAGGGAAACGTACGGCGGAAGCAATCATAAACCAGTGTTAGACAGTAACAGTGAAACAACGGGAAAAATTAAAAAAAAAAATCTTTGAAATTGATCGAGTTCTGAGCGACTTATGCTATGCGCTTGTTCCAACTGCGGCTTCACGTGTTCCACGTACAGCGAGGAGCACAGCCGGGGAATTTTTTTCCTGAATGCGAAAATGAAATGCACAGCCGTTAAGCATGACTGTTGCAACTCAAAAATGGAAGCTGATGCCGTTCATTTCTGTTTATGGATGCTTTTTCCGACCGGTCGTGCTTAGGAAGTCGAAATCTATTCTAACTTTTGAGAAAATTAACGGATTTTGCTCATATTTTTTTTGATCTGATCGTCTTTCAATCGTGAATCTTTCTGGAGTTGAATGATGACAGAGAATGAATGTATTTATGTTCAACTCCACTGCTGAAAATAAATAAAAGAGAATATATTGTTACAGTGTTAGTACTGAATACAGGAATTATACAAAAACCATACATGTACGATAAACAAACCAGAAAAAAAACATGAAGTACGAGATATTACATGGAATTACTGTAAATCAGAACTACAGAAGGAATCAATTAAACGGATGAGTTTACGTCACATCAAAAATAGCTGGACAACAGTTTACCAAAAACCAAATAGTATAACAAACACATGACGTATTAAATAGTTTATTACAGACATTATGACAACAAAGGAGATGTACAAACTACAAACAACTATCTGACACACACACACACTCTTCAAGAGAAATCAAAATTAAACAATTTTATAAATCTAAATATTGAGCAAGTGGTTCTACTTGATACTTCTCAAAAGCGCTTTCGTGAATGAAAGTGAAATCACATAGATTCAATTGTGTTCCACTGATCTCATGTGCGACAAGCCAATATCCTCTCTTGGATATGTCATGTAGGAGCTTAATTTTGCCAGGTGAACCATTTCTGTTATGAATTTGTACAAGAATCTGTAAGTTTTCAGGTTATTTTTAAGTTTTACAATAATATGCTTCACCTGAGCTGGCATGTGCGAATCGAGGAAAGGAATGATGTTATCAAAGTCTCCTCTCTCCACATCTATTTTTGCGATTTCCAAGTTTTCTATTTCCTCATCCACAACCAGTCTTTCCAAGGTGTTGTCGCCTTTTTTAGTTCCTAATTTGGCTCTGACAAGACGGCCATTCATAGCTGCCAACTTATTCTTTGTCTCATCACTCTGGTTATACTACAACAACATGTTCGGAAATATAGAAATAGAAAGAATGCGTACCTTATCAACAGCTACGATCTCGCATCGGGAGCTCGTAAGCAACTGTATATCCATATCAAAGGAAACTTCATTTTTGAGTCCCACCGACAAGATCGTACAGTTATCAGGGATACTGAATTTCATGAACTCTTTATAGTTTCTAACACGAACACATACTTGTAAGGATTACAAATCCATTTACCTCCATGTGTAGAAGATCCTATGCGCAGAAGCTCATAGCAGAAGACCTTCAAGAGAGGACAGTGATATTCATCTATTGGTAAAGAAATACCTCAGGAACGAGAGTATTGTAGAAATCCGCATGACTCCCCGTTCTCTGCGAGATAAGTCTACGTAATACTATTTTTCTTTGTAATGCCTAACAAGGAGAACACATAAAGAATGTAGGAAGAAGTGTGCACCTCACCTGTTTCTGATAAACGTCTATCATGCGTTCTGACGGGAAATGACGGTTAAGGAGATCTCTATGATAACTCAGGAATTGTCTATCGGCTAAATATACTGTGAAGAGCATGATTATGGAGAAGCTATCTATATAAGAACTTACTTGAAAGGAATAGATATACATTTAGAAATAGAAGCACTGTGAGGAAGACGGTTGTTGCAAGACCTGCCATTATCACCCAACTGCTTGAATAGAAAACGGGGCACAATAGGATCACGGAAGGATTGGACAAACGATAATCCCAAGGATTTCATTAGTTTCCATTTGAACACTGAATCTCTTTGTCTGACCGAAATATCCGTTTTTTTGATATGGTTGTTTCGGCTATATGGGAGATAATCTGTATTTTTCAAACTGCCAATACAATTAACGAAAGAAACAAAAAGAAAAAGTAAAAAGGTTTAAAGAGTTCATTTCTGTCAACTTTAACAGTTCGTGTAAGTCAATAAGTGGATTAAGTAATGTAAGAAATCTAGTAGAAAAGGAATGCTTAAGTATCTAAGAATGAGAAATTGAAAAAGTATTTCATCGGGAAATTGTTTTTAAAACTTATTTACAATCAGACTGCTTATCCACTTCCAGCAGATGCTTCAATAAGATGTCCAAAAGAACATATGACAATTGCTTATTTAGACGGGGATGTTGTAGACAATAAGTTATTTGGTCGACAGCTTGGCGCAAACTCTGACGACCCACGAAACGGGCAATGCACGAAGGCACGTTCTCTTGTATAAATTCTGACAATCTTTGTTTCATTAGTTGATCTCGTAATACTCTTTCCTGTAAAACAAATTCTTTTTGAACAAAGCAGCAGATGCTGGTACCTGGACGGAAGGGGGAGCTTTGTAAGAACAGAAAAGTGTTTCGTGAAGAAGCTGCACTTGATCAAGTAACGATCCTCCTTCGTATAATTTACAGAATAGAAGATTAAAAACACTATTTACAGCTCCATCAAAGCTCGATTTAAACATTAATCTAAAAAGATTTCTGTTGTACTCAGATGGGAATCTTAAGGAGAAACCTTATGGCAGAAACAATGCTACCCAACCAAACGGGTACCTGGCTTAAAGCGTCATGTAACAATAACATAGATGCATCGAATGGACTCCTTAACGAGAGGTTAACGAAACTTTTTATTCAGAAACTAACTGAGTCCATGGCTGCCTGGTCGGGAGATCTTCTTCACGGAATTTCATGTTGGCACAATTATTACCAAATAAGGAGCTATACACGGAGGGGTTGGCTTGATCTACTGCTGCACTAGTCGAGGACATGCTACTGTAAATACAGATATCAGCTGAACATTGTTGATCACTCGAGCACCTTGATTCTGATAACACATCAACCTTTTCCTTATAGTTGTCTTCGGGAGGAGAAAGAGTGTTCGCCAACATATTGAGAAGGAATGGACGAAGGTGTTGTCCTTTTTCCCTGCTTAGTTTGCTAGGCATCTTCTTGACTACTTTCCAGGGGTTCAAATCACTTAGCATCAAACTTTCTCTAAACTCATCGGGACTCGTCAAAAATGCAAATACTAGATCAGAACGACGCAGAGAAGTCTATAAAGAGCTTTTAAAAATGGTAGACAGTCTTGGTATACCTGCTTGCAAAGAGAAGATAAGAAAAGTGAGAACACTTGTCTGTTTTGTTCCATAAACTCACGGTTCTTTCTCTCGAAAGTCTAGAATGAGAAAGTGAGGAAGCTTCAAGAAGAAGGCCAGTAACAAACCTTACGAGAAGGCAACATGTTCAGCTTGAGATTAGCTCCGTGAAACTCATATAATTTAGATTCCAAAGCATAGAATTCAGTATATCTCCTGATGAGGAAATGAAGAAACAGTTCAAAAACAGAATCAAACCTGTAGACTATCCATTGCTTCGTCTCGTGTTCCTGAGCATCAGATCTATCTACATCTATGACATAAACGAAAATTGTTCTCCCTGAACTATCTCATTGACTTTCATTACGATTATGTCGATAGCACCTGTCGTGTTCTCCTTGAAAGGTATAACTTTACTAATCCCTACTGTCCAGAAGTTCATATTTTTCGTTGCTTGATCGATAATGAGCAGATTACTAGCGTTTTCATCTACAGAACCATTATGGCTTAAAGCATCCTCGCTTTCCTGTAAAAAATGAGATTAAAAAACCGAAATCGGAAGATCAATCAGAGTACAACCGAACCCATGCACGTGCAGAATACCAGTGACGTCTGCCACGTATCGGAAATTCGAAAAACATATTTTACCTGGTTGTAAATATGATCAGATCCGCCTACACCGCTATCCTCACTTATATCTATAGTTGGGAGACTAGTACTACTCGAAAGTGTTAATGTAGAATTCAGCTGAAAGAGAAACAATTTTCGAGGTATTGTTGAAAGCTGTTACCTCATTACTAGGCACCTTATCAAATACTGCAGATCTCGATTTTTCTAACTCAAATGACATTTCCGACAACAGACCAGAGTCTGAATTTGGATACTCTTTGCATGTTATTCAGGTATGATCAAACCTGGACAGAAATCCTCACAGATAACTTCTTCTCCCTCAATAGATCCTTCCATAGAGAGAGAGAACAAACTTCGCATTTTGCTAGCTACGAAGCTTCTGAAAAAGAAATGAACATAGGAAGAGCTTATGAGTCACTATTACTTCACGGAGTATGCTGTAGGGATCTTGTCGATTCGGATGTTTCTTTTGGAAGGCTTATCGATTAGTTCGATTACGGACACAGGTGGGCTTCCACACAAATATCTAGAAGGAAAAGAACATTCGTTAAGCTAACATATGCTGGCGATACCCAAGAAACACGTCTGACTGACAAAACTGGATGACGTACTCAACTTGTAGGCGTTGATAGACAATTTGGTAAGCCTGAAGACATGCTATTCAGCTTTCTAATCCAAAACTCATCAAACCTCTTCTATTATTCTATCCCACTCCTTCATATCATTCAGAGGCATAGTCTGTTTGAAGTCGTGCACTATGTGAGAATCGAAGGGAATTTGTGCAGGTGCTCCTTCATGAACGAACTGACCATACAACTGCCATATATCGTAAGATATTTGAGAGGAAGACTCATCCTGAAAGCTAATTGAACAAGCTGTCCTTCTTATCTTGCCCACCTTTCTCTGCATACTCTCGTGGATGCGAGTTGCCTCAACTAAAAACGATAGTTCGTTCACTGGGCCTTTGATGTCCAGTAAGTACTGACGGAAAACGTTGAAATGTTTCTCATCTCGGAGGATCTGCAAAAGCCCATGTTAGAGACCATCAATAGATTCATCAATTACTTCGCTTAGTTTGAGTTGGAGCAAACTGTCAGGCAATTTCTCTGCATTTTCGGATAAGCCGCGAAGGAAAGATACGCGTTCATTCTGAACAAATGAGAAGGTACTTGAAATGCATATTCAACTTACTGGAATTTTGTAATCATTGGTTTTTGCAGCGAGTGAGTCTAAAGAACCGATTATAATGGTGTTAATAGTGTCTGGATCGGCTATAAGGTCTAGTACGGGCAGAAGCACATAGTTTACGAGAAGTTCTCGGACAAAGTGTCCAGGTGCATGAGATGGCCAGAAGCGCTTAAAACACAATGATGTGCGAAGAACAGAAAACTGGACCTACCCATGCATGAGTAGCGCCACCTTTCACTTCAAAATCATCGTCGAGAGCTTTACCGGAAACTCGGGAGTTATCGAAAAAGTGAGGAATCATCACATCAGCGACCTGAAAGTAATGACTAGTCGGGTATCAGATTCAACAGGCAAACGAACTTGTCGCAAGTAATTCAGCTCGCTCTGACGACTTCTCAAAGCATAATGAAGATCATCAACCATCTTTTCGATTATTTGATCCTCGGCCATGCTTGGATGGAAGGAATTCTAAAGAAAATAACATTCTCGTCTCAAATACGAAATATAATCGAACCTTATCAGGCACGTTCTTCCATATTTCGCTAACTTTGTGGATATGCAGAGAAGCTGCAGGAATTACTTCTTTGGATATAACAGTTGGTAAGTCCAGTTGAAGAATGAATTTTACAAATTTGGCAGAAGCATAACGGAGCTGGTAACTACATATAGGATAAGTGAGGGAACAAGAGCAAGGAGAGTTACTGAATTTCTTCGAGAAAAGCACGATCGCTCCCGATTCCAGACGAGTACCATTCCGCCACATAAACAGTGACTAAATCATTAAGAAGATTCTCTAAACTCTTATTCAGATCTGGAGGGAGTTCAAGATCTAGAAGGAAAGGAAACTGTTGTGTATGAGAAGGAAGATCAACAAACCTGTCCAAGGTTTTGTATTTTTCAACTCATTTTCTTTCGGGTTGAAGATACTACATTTGGTGCGAGATAACACCCATGTATCTATGAAGTTTGAAAGGAACTGTCCATTCGAATCCACAGCTATCCATTGGGCTAGTTGCCCTCCTAAGATCAACGAAAGGACGCAAAATGCGATTGAGAATACTCTGATAAGTGGATAGAATGGAAATGTTCAAATGAGGAGAAAACCAACCCCAATCCCGCCCAAAGAAAAATGGATACAATGAGGACTAGAACAGAGGCAAACCATATACGGCTGTCAGCTTTCAGCTCTTCCCATCTATCCCAATCCATTTACTCAGAGCATATTACCTAAACTATGGCGATAGACTACTGAAATTTGGAAGACTGCAAGGTACTCAACGGTCACAACCTGTTGCTCTTACAAAGAAAAGAAAAAAAATGAAATTCTTTCAACAACATAACAAAACAAATAACAAATATGACTACTTCTTCGAGAACTTTTTCTTGTTTTTCTGAGCTTTGATTCTTCTTGTATTTACAGGAAATTCTATCGGGTTAACCTGAAACAGACCGTTTTCAGTTTAATTGTAAGTAGAAGGCTATTTACCTTATAAAATTGGCTGCCCGGGACCCGTTTGCCTCTTAAAGAAGCCGAATATGGAAGGATGGGATTTCTCAGGGAGATTCCCTTACCGCCAGGCGTATACACATTCAGTTTCACGGATGGATCAGCAGTTGTAACCATCACCCATCCAATGGATGAAAGCACTACGTCTTTACTTCCCTTTTCCTAGAAATTAGATATAAGCTAACTGTTCTTGATACGTACAACTACCTTCACGCCTTGAATGGAGAATGTTTGAGAAGATAATCCTGGCCAATCGTTCATTCTTTCAACTGATCCTGAGGGAACTACGAGTGTTTTAGTATTGGAATACTTATCGAGAAATTCATCGGCTTTATCCGTCTCGATGATGTTCAGAGGCAGTTCATCACTTGCAAAGACTGTCAGCTAGACATCAAACATTACAATCAAGTAAATCAAACATCAAACTTACATAAACACCTTGTTCCTTTTTGGTTTCAATCAAATCTACACGTCCAACTCCGCCAATTAGTAGAGTTGTCCCCTTATTCAACAAACAAGTTCGGGGAAGAAGTATTTTACGTGGAAGAACTTTGATTAGCTCATCTATAGTGAACAGAGAAGTGACTTGGTCGTCTGTGACTGTCCCAGGAGTGTCATAACACCACGTACTTCGAGCGAAAATAGGATCATCGATGGAAATTCTGAAGCAAATAATCAGATTTGAAAAATTGTTCTAAGAGCTGCGACAGACTTTTTTGTAGAAGCATCTCTGGCATTCTCTTCACCCGCAATTTCTTTGATCGCCACCGGCTGCAGGTCTTCTTCTTGCTCCTGAATCTCATAGTTTCTTTTTTTTTTAAAGTTTTATACTTGCCTTGTAAGTATTCTGAATAACTCCAATAGGAACTGCGTACTTATCATCACCAGTCTCCTGTAGCAGAAGCTTCCTCGAATACATTTCCTTTTGTTCCCAAGCTTTCTGTTTGAGTAAACGTCTTCTCCTTAACTCCATTCGGTACGAAGAAAGTTTCATCACGGGAAATTTGAGCAAAGATATCTTTAAAACATTTGATCTTTATCAAACGTAGTACAGGACTTACGGTGGTCCCGGGCCAGAGTGAGGTGGTAGCTCTCTCAATGAGATCAACAGCACGAACTTTACATAAATCTGACTGGAGAAGTGCATTGAACAATGTCCTTTACGGAAAAAGATTTTCAAACTCTCGAGAGATAAGTTCACTTACGATTTTCCAGCATTCGTACAACCAACAAGATACAAATCGCTCCTCATGCCCATCTTGACAGTTGTATACTTCAATTGAATTTCCTAAAGTAGAAAAAATGTAGATAAGAAGCTAAGTGAAGGTTATACAGTAATCAAATCCTCGACACCATATCCTGTTTTTGCACTGACTAGAGCAGTGTGCAGGATGTTGAACTTGTCTCTGAAACCTGCCTCTTCCACTGCTTCTTGAACAATTGTTCGGAAGTTTTTGAAATAACCACATTGAGCATCAGGCGGAAGCAGGTCAACTTTGTTTCCTTTAAAAATTATCAGTACTATTAACTGTAGTCTTACTCACCGATGACTATCATAGGTTTACGTGTTCCAATTATGTTGGGTAGATGTGCATGAATACTTCCAGGGAGATCAGTTACGTCAACCACCAGAAGAATTAGAGACTCATCTTTCAGTTTGAGATGTGACATCATGGATTCGTAATCCACTGGACAAACATTAACATTCAACTAGGAAATAATATGATAGTTTGTTCGAAGCCTAAACCGTCTTACAAGGAAGTTATGATGCTTCAACAGATAACAACGTCGACATAACAGACTATCCAACATTTTCTTTTTCGTTATAACTTTGTCGAAAACTTCAACAGGCAGGAAGCCTGGAAGCGAACTGTCCTGTAAATGTGATTTGGATCAATTGTCAGAAAGATTAGAATGCAAACCTTGCAGTGTATATGAGATCCACAACCTGAACAAGGCTTTTCTGAAGCTGCTCTCTCAGGATCAGCAGTTCCGAAATGGTCGGCGATATCCAGAGGTTCATCAGCGAATGCTGATAACTCATCCTTCTCATTCAAGTTTTGATGGGGGAGCTGAAAATCGATGTGCTCAACAGCATCTGTTGGCCCATAAACAGATCGAGTGGACCTTCAATGAGTTAAATAGAATAGTGCAAAACAAAGTGTGATTTACATGACAAGCTCATCATCGGCTATATCTTCAGCGTTACCAGCAGTGTATTCATCGACATACTTGCCTGAATCAATGAAGAATCCTCTCTCGAACTGTGAGGAAGACCGTTCTGCAAGATGCTGGTGATTTAAAGAAAATAATTTGAAGAAGCAACCTTCTTTCTCTTCGATTGGTTGTGTGTTTGTAGTTTCTACTTGTATTCCCTTCAATGGATACGAAACTTGTTTGCTCTTTGGAGTTTCCTTTGATTCATAGAGTTTTCCTTCATCTGCTCTCTTTTCCTCTACTTTGTAAAAGTTACTATCTTGTCTATAAGGCAATTCTTCAGAACTTATGTAATACTCAACGTACCTTAACAATTTCTCTCCGATCATAGACTCAACATTGTAATTGCTGGGTCTCTCTGGCTCTTCTCGAGATAATTCGGCTAATCTACGATGTATTTCTCCCACCTACAAATGCACATAATGACGTCTAATTGTGTTTTCTACTATTCACGTGGAATTTCACGTAACATCTCTCACGTTTCACGCCACGTGAACATAACGTAAACAGCTTCATTTTGAAATGAATTGCTGCGTGTAGCGGTTGTTAATTCACAAACAAACGTCAGTTAAGTTTTATTTAAAAAAATCATCACAATCTGTACCTGTGAACCCCGCGAAGGACCAATAGTATTATAAACTTTTTTTTGTGTTTTCCTCGAATAGAAACGAAGAGCCGTAAGCCGATTCATTTTACAGCGACTGTAATAGAACGTGATTGTATTTATTTATCGATGTTATAAGATTTACGTTTGCTAATCAGCTCTAGCCTAGCTTCTTCAGCGGGCAATCCTTGGAAGCCGGCACGTTCTCCAAAATCGTGCTCAATGTACTGTAGGAAATATATGATTGGAACGGTTACGAAGCCTCCCCACTACCTCAACGTTATCCAAAATTCTATATCCACGGAATCGGATTATGTTTATTCCGAATATAATGCAAACGTAAGATGTCACACCAAGAGGAAAAAGCAAAGGACCAGCAATAGCCCAATACTTTGCAGGCACGTATGTGATACCTGTACAAGTGAGCGTTTAATGTGCATCATCAACATTTACCTAATCTATTGAGTATTGGAGTAGGAACGATAGCCCAGAATAAGTAGCAAATTAGTAAGCACCAAGAAACAATGTAGAGAGCAAACCCATAAACTCCTTCAAAGATGAAATGAAAAGGTAAAACTAAACATTCCGTACCTCGAGCTGGATGTGGTGCAGGTGTTGGATTGTCTTCGAGTGGAACCTTAGGATGGGATTTCTTTTTCATCCAAGAATCAAAAACTATATGAATAAATGATAGAAGTCAGTTTGATAAGTATGAGAATGGTAATGAACAACCATTTTTGCAGGCAAATGGAGAGGAAAATAAAAATTTATGAAAAAGAGATGTGTTCGTATGATACTTAAGAGACAAGTTCAAAAACACCCGCATATCGATCACAGATGAAGCACAAAGACTTTTTGAGCAATTAGTTTCTACAATTATTCTATTTATGTACATATTATTCCTTCAGTCCCAATCTTCCTCGTCATTCTCGTTCGTCGAGAGGTCATCATCAGCCGGAAGTGCAGGGATCAACTCACTCATTTTACCTAAAGCACCTGGCATTTTTCCTGCAGAAGCAGGTTTATCTCCAGAGCCTGATATTGCTAAGATGGTGTTTAGAGTTTTTCAAGACCTTGAGAAAATTACCTTTTCTGCGAGCATTGAGCGCATTGGCCAATGCAGACATCAAATCTCCTCCGTCTGGTTTCTTTGACAATGCACTAGTTTCATTTAACGCCTGCTTTTCCTGAAACAATTACATAGCTCTCCACAAATGAGATTAATTGCCTTATTTGGACGAGATTTAGCCTCTGCTTTGCTGATAGAACGCAATTTCGCATTCGAAGAACCTCCTGCAGCTCGAATAGCCGCCATCAAATCGTCTCTGAAAGATCTCCAAATAGAAAAAAAAGGTGTCAATTCGTTTACCTAGGAGAATCAAGTTGCACAGGAGGCGTTGGTGACAAAGTTGGTGCTGGCGGAGGTGGAGCAGGAGGAGCTTAAGAAACAGATTAGGTTTCAGTTAATACCACGAAAACTAACCATACGAAGTAGAAGCCAGTGGGGTACTCGTAGAAAGTGAAAATGGTGGAGGTGGTGGTGGTGCAGGAGGCGCCAAAAGAGAAGGTATAGCAGGAGGAGCTGGTGCAGCTGGGGCAGGAGGTGCAGGAGGTGCCGGAGGCGGAGGAGGTGGTGGAGGCATTGGTGGCGGTGGAGGAGCTGCTTGAACATTTAATGATGGTGAACTGGACACTGGGGAAAGAACATCTAGATCGAGAAGACTACTGGACAAGTCATCATTGCCCAAATTAGATTCAGACGAACGAGATGAGAAGTCTTTCTGGAAACCTATGATCGTTAAGTCCGATGCAATATCTGAAATGATGGAAGCATGAAGAAAAACCAAGAAGCAGCATTACCAGGAAGATCAGGTAAGATATCAGGTAAGTCCAACTCGGGTAGAGGCGCCATTTCGTGTTTATACGCGAACGGATCTTCGACATCCACTTTTTTGCCGAACGCCGTTGTATCAGGTAGGAGATCACTCTCATTATCCTTTCTGTGAAATAATTTTTGAGCAAAAAAACAAATGTGAAGAAAATACTTGGAAGCAACACTTTTGGATTTCCTGACTTTCTTCTGAAGGCCTTCACCTTGAACTCCATCAAAAGCAACATCGAAAGAGTTATGGAAAAACAGGTTAGTAACCGAAGTCAAATCGTTTGGAACTTCACGAGCTGAAGAAGGGATTGAAATGGAAGAATGGCATACAAGAATTTACTTTTCGGCTTCTCTTTCTCCGGAGCGATGAGTTGGTTAGCTGAGAAAAACTGTTTCTTTTCATTGAGCAATAATTTTATATCCTCCAATCGGCTAGAAGTTTTCGGCTTGAACTCTGCTGAGTCTTCTGAGTAAGAGAAAAGCTGAACTTGTTTCTATTCAGAATACTACCTTCATGAGAGGTTAAAAGCCCAATGCAAGCTGGAAAAATCCGTGAAGTTGGCTCGAGTTCTGAAGAAGGGAACCGCGATGGAGCTGTTAACGTTATAAGTTTGTTCGTCTGAAATAGAACATTCTCTCGTATCGAAAAAGATTTTCCGCCTACGTTTTGCAGTGTGGTTAGGGTTTGTTGAACAGCTTCCGTCCTTTCATTAATTTTATCTAATTCATTGTTCAGTTTATCAATCCTATCAGTAACTCTGCCGAAGACTGAGTCTGTGGCCTGAAAAACGCGAAGTCAAGTGTGCGAGAGTGTTCAAACCTGTTGGAACTTCTTGATAGATTCTAATATTCTAAAAACGGACTCTTCTTGTGACAAATCCGGGCTAATTAAGGGGACCCGTTGCATCTAAATAGAACTAGAGAGAAATGGTTGAGTCAGATGAGAGAAGGCAAGTACGAATCAGGATGAAACCTCACTATCAGATGAATGCAAGAGGTTATGAAAGCAATAATTTAATGAAGTGCCGGAATGATATAAAACAATGTCAGTCAGGAACATAATTCTTTAAAAAAAGCAAACTAAAAACGTATCATTTCATTTTCTTTTGTGAGCGTAGAATATGTTCGTAGGCTCTGCGAGACACATTCAGAGGAGCGTACACAGGACCGAAAGTGGGCTCGCGGAGCAGTGATAAAGCAGCAATGGAGAAGTAAGTGTGCAAAATGTCTGAAAGGAACATGATTGTTAGATCAGCCCATGGAACATTTTGGCAGAAAAACCTGAGAATGATCCTTCCTCTGGCACTTTACAGAAGCCACCAAATGCTTTATGTTGAGACACCATGAGGAATTTCCTCAACGATTCTTGATTGGCAAGAGGGTGAGCATTCAGAATCTAAAAGTACAGTATCCATGATAACTGTTTGAAAGAAAACTTTTTACCTCAAGAGTAGCTCCTATCCAGAAAGCGTAACAACTGTCGTCGGGTTTGTGAGCTCTACCGTGGAACCCTTCATTCTGTTTCCACAATGCCCATTTGATCAGCCGCTCGATTTCCTTGTTTGAAAGAACGGATTGGTTCCAGAGCTTGTTGGCTAGAGCCAAAGAAGCGACTGCACAATATGTTGAACCGCCATGACTTTCGTTTCCTGGGAGCTGGCCAAGTCCTCCATCATAGTTGAAAGAGTCCCGAATGAATTTGGCTAGTTTATCCCAATCTATCGCAGTCTCGTCGCCTAAGATATGGCAAATGGCTACAGCACAGTAAACGAATCTCATGTCACTCTCTGAATTTGGGCCTTGGCTCCAGAAGCTGAACAACTTATTGCGACAGCGGAAAATGACAAAACAAACCTGCCATCTTCTTTTTGTGATTTCTTGATAGTTTCTAATATTCCGTGTTTATCTACTCTGGTGAAGTCGTCTCCAACAATAGCCAATGATAAGAGAGAGCTGAAAACTTGAGCTCAGAAGTATATTCAATAAAAAGTGAAAAACCTGTAAGTTTGGGCAAGATTAGCGGCATCAAATCCTTCTGGTCCTGGAACTCCTTCAGTATTCGAACATCCTAGAGTACCTCGAAAACCACAGATTTCAGAGCCTGGAAGATTTGAAGATAAGTAGATGGAAGGAAACACGTTAGGGGAGGAGAGAAGATCTGAAGGAAGGTTTTATTTTAAAAAATTATCAAAAAAACTATGAGATCAAACAAAAATCATCTCAAAGAGTTCCACAAAGACAAGATGCTAGAAGAAATTATAGCATTAGAGTTAGGGGGAATAAGAGTTTTCAAGTGACATCCAGTATCTACAGGTTGGAAATTTAAGGGATGGGAATCTGTAGCATCCCAGGTCTCGTCCATCTCTGGAACATCGTGTTGTACACAAATCTGAAATACTGAATTCATCAACGCAAAGCAAAATTTTTCGTACCGTCGTGCAAACATTCTCACGATCTGCAGATTTATAATAACGACCCCAAGATTCCATCTCGTCTGCAGCATCGTTAACCCAGTCCATGAACCTTCTACGACTCTGCTTGAAAGAGTTCTGATTTTCTTTTAATCCGACCTCTCCGTATAGAAGCTTTGAATACAAGACTGCACCATCGTCTAGTGCTCTAACAAGGACATCAATGTTACGATTGTTTTTATCCTTGAAGCCTTGAACCACAGATATAGCCCGAGGAGGTGAGTCTGCTTGATACGGAGATGCTTGCTTAGGCGGTGCCAGAACAGAGAAAGCATCTTTCGGTTCACGTAGTTGATGAACTGGTCGAATGGACGAGAATAGTTTTGACGGTTGTTCGTAGATACTTGAAATCCATACTCCAGTTGCACCATGATCCAAGAAAAACTGATTATGGATTGCTCGGTCACCATTTGGAGAATCATTCACTGGTTCAGCACAGAGGAAGACATGACCACCTTGGGGGATACTATGATTTTGAGTGAGCAGAACGCTACGAGGAAATCGTTCATCAATCAGGTAGAGATAACGATCATTCAAAGCTAGAATGTAATGTTCCTTGTTTGGAATGGTTTTCATATGAACGATTGGTGTTTGAATATATTCGTCTTCGTAAAAAACCTTAAAAAACGGCTTAGACATTCGGAATATATGGTAACAATCTTACTCTATGCTCATTTTTAGGAACTTCAAACAGCAACTGTGATGTCGCCGTCGTATCCTCACGAATATCAACTGTTCTGATTTGAAATTCGTCGGCTCCAAAAACAACACGAGGGTGTTCCGATTGAGTCACAAGCTGAAGAAAGAAAGAAATTGTAATAAAACTTTAACTCAAAGCTTTACATTCAAGCAGTCTCCAACTCCGTTCTTGGTCCTTCCAAGGGAATGACCGACTTCTCCGCTCCATAACATTCCGCTTATATCAAGAATATAAACTTCTCCTTCGAGATATCTGTGCTCTTCGAAAGTTTTGATTGAGCTCTGAACCATATATTCTAACTATACTTTTATCAAATAAACCTCCTACCTGGAAAACAGTAAACGATTCTTCGAAAGAGCTACTGAGACATGAAAGTTTCCTCTTGTGTCTCATCCATAAGGCCTTATTTGGAATATTACAAGACCTAAGCTGTTCAACCGGATCTTCGTTCGAATAGGTATGAGAAACTCTCACATCTCTTGATAGAGCCCAATCGTTGTCCTCCATAGTAGCCTTGAGCCGACCAGTTAAAAGGAAAAAAACGCAAATCGAACCTGAGTTCTGAACTCTTCGACCATTGTTTGATCTGAGCTTTCGTTGATCATCCATATAACCAATTCATCATCAGCTTTATGAGTTGCCAACAAGTTATGCTCCCGCAATTGATTCAACTTCCTATCACCTCTAAAATGGCCAGGATGTTTGAACCAGGTTCTCTATAAATATCAGAGAGTAGGAATGTGTTTTTCGAAGAGATATACCTCAGGCAAACTTGGGGGGATCAAACCCTCTATGAAGCCTAGCTCAGTTACAAAACTTCGATTCGTAATAGCAGCTAAGTTGTAGTGAGGAACGAATTTTCCGTCTGGCGCAATGGCAAGACCTCCGGTACCTCTATACCCGGAATGGACGAGACCAGGATCAGGGATGATGGGATCATTGAATAAGAAAGACATGGTAAGAGAAAAAACAAAAAGAAAAAATAGAAAATGAGTATAGGAAGGGATGGACTAGTAACAGTAAAAGGAAACTCAACCAGAAGAAGAAGTTAACTGGAGTTTGTAAATCCAATCGACAATATTCTTTTTTCGGCTATCAGTTAGTACAGGGTCAAGTTCCCTCAATATATCAAGGGCTGAAACACCGAAGAAGAGGAGAGTAGCTCTGTAAAGCTTAAAGTGAGAAAGGTAGAAGTATCGGAAAAACTGACTGATTAGTTTCCAAACAGGAATAGTTTTCCGGGAAGATACTAATATGACGAAGTAGGAAACCTATGTGCTTTTTGGTTGTTAAAAAATCACTCATCCGACTGAAAGAAAGGTTTGGAAAAACGGAAACGACAAGAAGACTAGGTAGTTCCATGTACGGAAAAGACCGCGAAAACAGGGAGAAGTACGAATTTCAAAAATATTATAAATATCTGAGATAACAATGAACAAAATCTTCTAATCTTCGACCTATAGATACACAAACTCAACAAGAAATCAACGATTCAGAAGGAGGGCTGAGAACTTGTGGACAGTTTCCATATTCAGATCCTCTACTTCCTCCAAATTCTCATAGAATGGCTTATTTTTATATAAACGAATTCCTTAAGTAGACATCGTACTTCACTACATTTCTCTAATCAAACTGACCTTTCTCCATCCAAACAATATTTTTCACTCCATTTTCAGCTGACAAATCCAAAGTGTTCAATTGGAATGCCACCAGATCCATTTTCCCATCAACTAGTTGAACGCCTTTTACGAGCTTAAACAAAGTTTTTAATGCTCAAGTTCGAATAGTTAAACCAACCACTGGGTTCTTTTGTAAATCTCTAGGGTTCCTCATGGCTTCTGTTACGGCAGCACCGAATGTGTGAAGAATAGCATTGGCAGCATTTTGTTCCCTAGTATCATAACTATGAATACATCAAGTAACATTGACTTACTTTGTCCAAGGATACTTCTGATCTTGTTCCCTACTCCATAGAAGGGTATGTAATGAGAGCTTCGAAGTTGATCGAGAAACTACAGCGTCTTCATTATAAATGTGATCAGAACCGAGATCAATAATAGGTGAGAGTGGATATATGTCAGGAATGGCTTCAGCGCTACAAAACTATCAGTGTTCGGAAAACAAATCGCTGTCTTACTTGAAACGCTCAACCTCCTCCTTATTAGCCCATGGAGCTATAGCAGTTTCACCTTGAAGAGTCAAGTGTGGTTGGAACCTCATAACGAAAGGACTGATATTGAAATGTGGGGATGCTTGGAGGAAAGCGCTGATTGGTTCATCACGATCAATTCTTAAAAAAAATTGTATGTGCTACAAAGAGAGAGAGAGAATTACTTACCTCAAGTAATCAGTAACTCTTCCGGAATGAAGTCCAGCTAATGTCAAATGCCGTGTTAAATTTTCGAGGATTATGTTACTAAACAAAGAGAAAATTTAAAAAAACTGAGCATAGGACGAACTTTCTTCTGATTACTGGAGTTCCATGAACTCTGGGATGCTTCACCCAGAAAAGAATTGGGTCAAAACGCCGAGGGAGCTTTTCTAATGTTGGATCATAGCGTTCTGCATGTAAAATAGCATCAGCCACCTAAGCAAGACACAAAACTAACAAGTAAGATAGACTGTGACTCACATTCTGTTCGTTCAGATCACTGCCATGTTGGGCATGAAGGACTGTCTGTGGGAGGCCGTGGTGAACAACGGCCTTAGATAAGCATGCTGCTTGTGAAACTCCATCGCTCATAGGTTCAGAGCCATCAAATAAGTAACATCTAATTGAATGATATAAAGGATGCTCCTGAATTTTAAAGTTTTAACTTCCCCCATCACTCAGACGGGCAAACCTCAATACCAGTGGCTCGAAAAGCAGGATGAGCTACTCTATCATTTTTTACAGCGTCACTAGAGAAAAATCCAGGAGTATTAGGATCATGAACCTGTACTCCTGATGCCTGAGCACAAACGAGCATGATTTGAGTTCGAGTAAAGCTCACAAACCTTCACGGCATCCGGTATTTGGAAAGACGGCATTTTGCGATTGTTACGAGAATTCAAAATTTCTTTGAATATTCGAGTGTCCATCTTCCCCCATTGTTTGACGGCTTTGTATTTACGGAAAACCATAGCCTTGAAACAACAGTTTGAGAACAAGTAGTATTTAAAAAAATATCTTAAACAAATTTGATTGAGCTAAAATCATGGCTAAAGCAATCTTTGCTCCAATACAAACGAATTCGCATTAGAGCGCGATAACATTCAACACTCGATAGCTGTCTAGCTAATACTTGCGTAAGAGTTTAGTTTATATTGCTCATTCTGTTGACCTTAGATAGGCTTCATGATTCGTTGATGGATGGACAGAAGTAAGCTATTGATTTACAAATAAAAACATGTTTGAGTGAAAAATTCTTTATTGACCTCTTGATTATCTAAACCAACATGAGCTAACATAACTCGTCATTAATATTTTGGTGACTAAAAAAATCTGTAGAAGCTACACGTAGCGAAAGAAGATGTAAAATAATGCACAGGGGTGATCAGCGGAAAATTTAAGAACAATAACTCGTAATGTGAAGAGTAATCGAAACAACAGCAAGTATATATTGAATACGCCTTGAGACAAGGCAACACTTCCTCTGACTTCATGATTAGGGAGATCAAAGCTTTAACCAAATCGCTTCTTCTTCAACTGTTCATTCATAGCTTCACAAATTTGAGAAACAACGTTCGTAGACGTGTCCCCTGCCACCGATAGACATAAACCTTTATCTCTGAAAACATTAGATTAGCAAATGCAGTGAATATCTAAAGTTACTTGTAATAGTCGAGGACCTTAGCTTCTGTCTTCTCGTGAACTTCTAAGCGCCTGAAAATGGAAGATGAGGATTGTATATGAGTGGTATGACAAACCTTCGCACAATCTCTGAGGCATCGTCTTCTCGTTTGACTAATAATTCACCTGTGATGTCGTCTTTACCCTGTTAATGAGAACGTAGAGTTAAAGGGGTGACGAAGAGCAAACTCACTTCTAGTTTTGGAGGGTTAAAATCTAAATTGTATGTCCTTCCTGATCCTGGATGAACTAATTGTTTGCTCATTCTATCGATTAAAACTTTTTTGGGTACCTGAACAAGCTATTGATTGATGCTTATATGGAAAACAAACTTTTAATTCTACGACAAGATTAATTGGAGCAACTTCCTCTACCAGTTTTACTTGATGCAACGAACGTGGATATCCTGGAAAGAGCAGGAAAATGAAAACTTGTTCTGAGGTTTCAAAGTCTCACCATCTAATATAACTTTATTTCCAGCTTGAACTACGCGTTGTAATAATAAGTCATTCAGTAAGCTATCAGGAATGAGCTCTCCCTTTTTGATGAACGACGCTACTCTTTGTCCGAAATCTGCAAACAGTTCAACTCAGATTGTTCGAAACGAAACGTAACATGTTCAAACAAGTTTACGTTCTTGATAAACGAAGTAAAAGCCACTTTTTTTGTATCTTGTTTCACATGATTGATAACGAACCTGTGCCTCGTTTCACATGATCCCGGATAACGTCTCCGGCGGAAAAATAATTGAAATTCTCATACTCTTTCAAGAGCATTCGGCAAATTGTGCCTTTGCCACTTCCTGCCGGCCCCGTAACAAGTAACCGATACATGAGGGTTTCGTATAAAATTTACAATAAAATCTGAAAGAGAAAGAATGTAAGAAATCCGAGGAAGAGATACGAGATACAACGAGTTGCGTAAAGTTGTTTATAGGTCAACTGATATTATGAAAAAAGCTGTGGATCGAGACAAGTGTAGAGTGCAAATTTCTGGGAATTGACAAATTAAAAGATATCAGAGGAAACAAGGTTCAACAAATTCGAAAAAACACGGTTGTTTTCGATTTATTGAGACTGACGCTGAATGTTCTTTGCCCCTGTCTACAAAAGTAGAAGAGAGCGAGAATGAGAGGAGGAAGAGAGAAAATGAAATGCAACCGTTCTGGACATCAGCATTTGCAAATAATGAAAAATGAACAGATGTAACAATGGCTTCAACGTATGACTGCCCTACAAGTTCAACGATGGCAACCTCAAAGTCTGAGAAAAATCTATTTACGAAATATCGATTGAAAATGCGTTAACGCTTGAAACAAAAAATCATCGATCGTGATGGGCGAGAGGGTTATTGATGATGATGACGAAAATGATGAAATGGAAATTTGTATGTATCTTAAACATCTTAAATGACAAACAAAACCTATCACAGTAACTTTTTTACAAGACGAAAGAAAAAAAACTAAATAAATAAGATATAGCTTGAGTGCAATATCAATTCGGGATGCGCAACCGGATCGAGCAGACACAGCTCAAACACTATTTTACAATGAACGAGATGATGGCATGTGATTGGGGTTGAAAGGCAGCTGTGATAGAAAAACCAACTAAATTGCCGCACACGTGATGGACAGGAGAAAGTGTCATTAAACGTTTAATTTTTTGGAACTAAAGTGCTTCTCAGAGATTTCATATTCTATGCGAACACACTAAGCAGCATACAGATATGGTAAAGGAACCAAGTACGAACTGTGTGGTTCCTTAGCATGGTTACACAGCAACAAAAGCGAAGTGTTGATAATCAAATGAAAATGTGATTAGATAAGCAATGCACCGCTGCAATTATTTTAGCAAGTTGCTCTTGCTCATTCAATTTTATCAACTTCGTCTCTCCTCTTCATCACTCTCACATGTATATTGCTGCCAATTAATCAAATATAATCAAAAAAAAAGAAGAGAAAGACTATGCGGCTGCGAATTTTTGAAAGTAAATAGCCTAACGGCCATCACGACCCTGCTCGGAAAGACAAAGTTCCGCAAGCAAGGATTAGCATAAACGTCTATTTGCGTACTTTTTTTGGCAATTTTGAAAAACAAGATTGACATCAACAAGCAACATGAGAAATACATTTTCAGAATGAAGACTATGTGATCTAACACAATGAGTTTAAATTCACTTGTTACTTGATTTTCCAAACATTTATCGAATTTGAAAATATTGATTTTTATCTCCTCAATTGTAAAAAAGTGAGGAGGCTAGCAGTGGGAGATGTTTCAGCATGCTATTATAGGTTGAATGCCACGATCTGTAAGGCATGCGAAAGACGAATGTCCTCCCCAAGATCGCAGATCAATGACTGCTTTCCATAAAATGATATCAGAAACGGGTTAAACGGGCCGGACTGGACTATTCACGTGCTGACTGAAGATCAATCACTTGACTAGCCAGATGTTATTTGAAAAGAATAGAGACGCACGTGAGTTGATAACAGTAAAAGTAACTATCATAAATATTTTTAAACAAAAAATTTAGGTTATGAGACAAGGTACATAGCTGATTATCAACAGTTGTTTGAAACAATTGGAAAATAAAAATAAAAACACAAACTATCTTATCAATGGAACTTCAATGGGAAGGTTCAACTAACCAGGTCGATTCACAGTCAAAATGAACGAGATTCGGAGCTACTGTTTGCATAGCGTATTTGTAGGATAACGTAAATTTGCCGACTGCCACCTGTGAAAGACTAGAACGACCCTGTGTTCTTGTTACAACACTTTGCAAACTGATAGCGTTGAAGTTGCAAAAAGAGTTGAAACGATTTCCTCTTCGATAGATTACAGAAACCTTCAGATACGTTCCGACAGCATCCTCACAACATCTATCCCTTCCAACGTTAGCTTCAATCAAACAATCTTGATCTCTATCTTGATCCCCATAAGCTTCTCATATGACTGTGCATCATGTCTCAAAGTATTTCTAACCCTCATAAAATGATATTGATACGACTCAGTTCCGCTGATAAGTGAAGTTTGAAGTCTCTCAGCAGTTTATTTACTGAAATTCAATATGATAGTTCACGCCTTAACGTTCAAAAAGCATTCTACGTGGATTTCACATGGACAAGGAACAGATTATTTATAGCAACCTCACCTGGAATGATTCGGAAGCGCCACGGAAAATGTCTACAGAACACACGTGGCACTGCACAAGGACACACATCGGCAAAACATGACATTGCTAGCTGAGGTGTCTCGACCATCTTCTCGGGGAACAATAACATGACACGTCAAAGTTAAGTGCATTGCCTACTCGATTTCTTTCGAGTTAGATGCCATCCTTCTCCATATTTGTCGACATCCTTGTTTGCAGTGGTGATCGTTGATCATAACCTCTCTATTTCTTTTGCGTTTATGTTTTTGTTCAGCTTGCTGTTTAGATGACGTAGAGGGTTCTTTTTGATAAGGTGATAAGCTAATGACCTTAAAATGAACCGAATATGTACGAACACCGACGAATAATGTAAGAATGAAGTACACATTGGGTATAACGATCTATTTTCTTGATAACTGTTAACATTAAGTTAACTCTCATTAAATGTTTCTCAAATCGATAACATGTAACAGATAACAGACAACATAGCTGTTCCTTTCGATAGGCATGCTCAACGGAATCCTGATGAAAGCGAAAAGTGATTCACCGAAAGGGCATGCTTATCATGAACTTATATGAGAAAAGAGAGAACTCACTACTGTTCTTATGGTATCGTCAGCTGAAATACACGACCCCTCTGTAAATCAGAAGATCAAGGAGATATCGCTCGTGGTCAAACCTCTTTCACTTTGTTTGATCCAAAGCTACACTGCTACTTCGCGTTTCATTGCATCACAAGATACAGAGAACAGTCATCAAGCTGAATAATTTCTTTTTGACATCCACCTTACTGAGCAATTAGAATGCGAATCTTCAGTTTCTGAAAACAAAACAAAATGGAGCATTCTCCAACTTTCAATATCTGCGAGTTGCAGCACAACCGGTTCTTCAGCTGAATGAATGATAAAATGAAAATGATTACTTTTCATTCCTCACTTGCAAAAAAATCTTAGCGGTTGGTTGAAACGATCTGCGTTTCCGGTTACTTCTCATAGTGGATCTGGATGAGTCTCCTTATTCCACATTATTCAGTTTATATTCTACGTCACTACATCGCAACATTTTCCAGTATTTGTGCTTGTAGAAATTAATAAGAGAAGTAATAGTCTTCGAAATGAATTGGATGGAGCATGACCCTTGCGGAATCTAGGAAGAAGTTGATAAACAAGATTTATTGAACAATATGTACAAACTATTAACAAACTATG
>CALQYR020007446.1:3034-89127 GCA_943334845.2 Auanema sp. JU1783 | reverse complement strand
CTATTGCTAAATACTCACTTTGTTAATAGTTTGTTCATAGTTTGTTAATAGTTTGTACATATTGTTCAATAAATCTTGTTTATCAACTTCTTCGCTGATTCACGAATGATATAGTAATACATAATAGAAACGTAAATCAGTACTCATAAAAATATAATTATTACAAATAGAAGTTTTTACTCTGTTGGAACCTGGTTCGAATAAACAATTCGCAATAGAGCGAGAGTTGTGAACCGAAAAATCAGAACAACAATGCTGTCAAAAATGAAAGAAAATAGGAGCATATGTTACTCAAAACATCAAACGAGTGCCATAATCAAGTTTAAAATCAAATTCTGATCTGAAATAACTAAAAAAACACCCGAATTCATCAATTTTGAGCTAAGTTACAGCATTTTTTCAAAAGAGAACGACCGGGTTATTTTTTTTTCACGTAAAAATTATTTTCACGTGGCGCATTCCCGGGGGTATATAAGCTGTGGAGCAGCCGAATCACGTCAGTTGGCGGTGTGAGCCGGTGAGCTCCACTCCTCTCTCTCTGGAGGTCCTCCAGAGGGGGGGGGGAAGCTTATCGGCTCGCAAGCCAGGGGTGGGACCTGGACAAGTCTGGGTTCTATCCCAGACGCACCGAAAGGCTGCATTCCATCTAAACCGTCCAGAACGGTTGCATTCCAAATCAAACCGTCCAGAACGGTTGCATTCCAAATCAAACCGTCCAGAACGGTTGCATTCTAACCTAAGCCGTCCAGAACGGTTCGTCTAAACAGTTTCGTTCTCTTCACGGTACAATTTACAAGGGCTGTGGTATAGAAAGAGGGAAGAGTCTACTTACAGGATACAGAAACAGAATAAACAGTTGTCAACTAATTAATTTCCTCTATTTTCTGATTCGGATGTAGGTCTATTCATACAGAACTTGAGTCATACGACAACTATAAATACGTATAGAGCATTCTGTCGTCATGGTGAGCGGAATTTCCCGAGACTGCAGGTTGCATCGAACTGCCCGGCATATATATCTTCAGGTGATGTCTCGTCCAGCTGTGAAAACAATCAGTTCCACTCCTCTGGGTGATCCTGCAACGTCTACTGTGAGAAACTTCAGGAAACCAACTGTGAAAGCTCGCGTAAGTACAGCCGATGCGACGAACTTGGAGCGGAAAAAAGAAACCGAGAAGAGCAAAGATCCACCAGTTGTCGAAGTAAACAAATCAAAGCCGAAAGAAAGTTCGGATGTTGAAGGTCGACAAGCGTCTGTACTGGAAGAAATACAATGGAAGACGTTAGTACTGGGTTCTCATTATCCAGAAGACTTTGATTCTGGCAATTGGACTTCACGACCTGGGTGAGGAAAAAGTTCTTCTTATTTTGAACGTTGGATGTATTTAGAGACACTTTCCCTTTCGATATTGTAATAGGATTGGATCAAGTCTGTAACGTCTACAAAGTTCTTCTGGATGTGGATGACAATCTTTTACGTGAGTTGATTCTGTGTGTTATACAGACAATTCCTTCTCCTTCAGCCAAAAAAATTGAGATATCTATTGGTCTTGGGGATGCATCCTTGCCCATAAATTATAAAAATGCTAGAGAAGCAAATTTCAAAAGCCCAGTTGCCATGGAGTACTTCAAGCGAGAACGTAGTCGCAGTCGATTAGAAACGAAGTTCGAATGAAGACTCTCAATTCTATTGATGAATCGATTATTTTCAGAACAGCCTTTGTGGATAAAATAGGTCAGTACGTATGGCTCCAGATTCATGAGCCATTGCGACACAGCAAGAATCCGGCTGGTCAAGTATCGGCCTACTTGAATTTTCTTTAACGAACATAATATTCAGATAAAAATTACAAGCTTTACCATACTGGGCTACCGTATTGCTGGAGATGATTTCAGCGATTTATTGGAAGAAACAAAGTAGTCTTACATAAAGAGCGAAAGCTTCTTTTGAACATGAAGTATTTGAAGGAATGATGACTTCCGTCCCACTAGCAGAGATGAAAGAGAATACAAATTGTATAATTCGATGGAAAAAGCTGCAGCAGCTAAGGCCAAAGCCGAACCAATTGAAAGACACAGCTAGTAAGCGCTGGATGTATTAACTGTTCTCATCTGAATATGCCTAGTAATGGTGATGGGATGAAGACGAATTCTGACCTACTAGCGTCCGATCCACTAACGACTCTGCGAACAGTCAAGAAAACATTGGAGAACAAACGGAACGTTGCCAAAGAGGTTTCCTAAATGATTAATCAGCTCAACCAAATTTGAATAGACCGGCAGAGATGTGGAAGCAACTGTATGTCACCGAGCCGTCCAAAGACTTCTTGAGTACGAGGCTATGGTCGAAGATCTCCATGTCAGGCGAAGCAATGCTCTGGTTCATGGAGATCTTGTTATGGTGAGACAATTCTTCTTTTCATGATTTATCAATGCTATCTAGGCCGAACGCCACCGTCTAGCTATGGTTGATTGTCGGGATACAGCTCTTCGATCCATTCACGTCGACTTGCTATTCGATAAAGCTGAGGTATAGTTAAATGAGATAAGCATGATCACAACAAGTATTTCAAGTTACGAGCCATTGGCACAACTTCTGAGTGGTCAGAGAAACCGTGATAGTTTATGAATAAATATTTTAACTGTCTCTACATGGCAATAGCACAGATTACAAAACCCGTTCATGGAAACAAGTCAATCATATGGTAAAAGGTTTGAAAGATGAGTTCTGTACATATAAAAGCTATAACTTCAAAGCGTTATAAAAAATTTCCTGAAGAAAAGCTCGAGAACGAGCTTTGAATCTATACTCGTCTAATAGCTCTAAGACATCCGCATATAAACATGGCCATTCGAATAACCAGGAATGAGCAGCTCGTAAACTAGAAAAACAGAAACTATCTCTCTTCCATGTTGTCCCATGTCACATACCTCAGCAAATGCTTTTCTGGACCAATCTCTTTAATTTCAAGCATATCGACATGGTTTAAAACATGTCTTCTAAGACGAGCTACGTCAACATCAGTTGGCAGTGGATACTCTACAAATCAGGACTAATAAATTAAATTCAAACATAACATACTTTCTGTGTTTGCACTACAATAGAAACATCGCAGTGCGGAATGTGTTAAATCCGCGTCTGTTCGCTGGCTTCGGCCTCCATGACCACTTTTAGCTCCACGATCTTCCATTTCACTAATAATGGAAGCATGGTATGATCGCGGAGAAAAGATATTCTACAAGTTTGAAACTTTCTCTTTTCAACTGCATCATGGACATACCATACACATTACATCGACATCAATCGGCAATGCTGTTATGTGGAAGTTCACCATGTTTGGAGATACTTTCTCACTCTGAGACGACTGCCATTCCAATACAGGATAAGTAACGGTGTCTTCCATTACAGCATGACGGTAAAGTGACAGACTCTGTTCCTTAAATGCATAAGTCAATCATGTTCCATAATACTGTAATTGCCTCAGCATCCGTCATGAAGAAGTAGCAAACGGGGTCACCAATGTTCCGATTCACTTGAAGGCACCGTCGTAAAGGCATCGGAGCCAACCTATGTTTCTCACGCAAACGAGTTGAAAAATGGGGTTCCACTTTAACGTCCGAAAGCTGGAACAAACCGATTTCATACATCTATAACTTGGAACTTACGGGATCTATATCTACTCGACGTTCATTCCCTATCGTATAAGACACATAAGGGGCAACAGTGGACGATCTTGATCGTGTTTCCCATTCATCGCCCAAAGATCCGGTAGTTGTTGCTCTTCTACGAGCTGTAATAAGCTTACCATAAGCTATAGAACCACATCTAACTTACATGTGCTTGAATCATCGATCATAGAGCTCAATGCACTCGTAACTGCAGACTCGCCCGTTAATGTTCTCTCATTACGAGCTCCCGCCTCAACACTGAATTTACGCATTATGATTTTTCTTAGACTATAAACACCTTATGGATTCCATCGAGGAATAAGATGGTTCTAGTAAAGTGCTTAACGCTGTCTCACTCCTACTTTTATGTAATCCAACTCTTCCAGGAGAATACACACATGACGCTATCTGAACAATTGAATTGAAATGTTTTCTTTCATTTTTTCCGTATACTCACATCGCTGTTAGATCTTGATCTCGTCTTGTTCACATGGGAAGGTGTGAAAGTGACTTCCTCAGATATAATCTAAACACCCGTACTCTGCTTTTGTTTTCAACAATAACATACCTCCGGAATATTAGGCGTTATAGTTCCTTTTCTCAAGTCTGTAACACGATCAGAACGCTCTGTTTCCAACTGTACTTCCTCAATGACAGAGCGATGACGATTACTTTCCCATCCGAACTTGGCTAAGGCACTCGCACCTAATAATTACTTGATGCGATGGAGTAGTTGATAGTTTATACCTCCAACAGAAGCACCGAGAATGTTCAAAGCCCAAAATGCAGTTCCACGTATCGATAACACAGGAGATTCTTCACAAAGTTTGAGAATCTTCGCCAATGTAGATGACATGAACAAAGAGATGCCTGAAGCGGAGTTATAAACTGAATCCACTAATTAACTGTACCATTCTCAGCTCCACCTATGTGTCCGAGAGCAATAAGAGCTCCTTTAACCTTATACGATTCTTCATCATCCTCCAGATTGTTCATCAGACTTTTTACAATTCGCAATTCCTGTATAATACTATAATGAATGGAAGCCCATTTTACTCTAAACCATTAATAGTCGTCGTCCTGTTGTATGTCGGGCCAGTGCTCCAAAAAGATGAATAGTACATCGAATACCAAACTTTTCGAGTCTATAAGATTTCAATCTTTCATTTTTTTTTATATTTATTGTATTCTATTGTTGAAATTGTAAGTGAGAGCAATTAAATCTCTTTCGAAAGGAACTATATTATGAGTGAATGAAGTGTATTCATCAAGAAAATGGAATGCAACCGTTCTATGCGTCTAGCCAGTTGGAAATGAGTTATTATTGAAAGTATAGTTACCTCTCACTACTTGTCCTACTAAAGGATCCATCTAATGTACGTTTAACTGATAGTAATGAAGTTCTCATTTCATCATCTATCATCTGTATGTATCGTTCATTTAATGACTGAAACGAGAAAAATGAATAAAAATTATATTTTCTTGATTTTCATTTTAGTACCGTCATCCAAAGTGAAATTGCATTCCGGCAGCCCTCTTCATCATCAGAACAGAATTCCTCAATTGAATATATATGGGCTTGTAGTAGAATTCCGGCTTCTCCAAAATTATCCAAATTTATATTTCGCAGATAGCGCACAGCTTCAGGATATAACTATCATTCCAAAGTTATATAATGGTTTACAGGTTCGAAACACTAACCGGTAGCCATACATGTAGTAAGCGAATGGCATGTCGAACCACTTTTACGCATGGATCAGCTAGCTGTCCCAGCAACAAACGCATACCCCATTTTCCGAAATCAGGAAGTTGTAGGGATGCTAAAGCGCCAACAAATCTCGTACACCATCTTCTAGCAACCTATTACAGCAATATGCGATAAACAGTTCTCATCCCTCTCATGCGCCATACCTCACTTGTTGACGTTAGCGCCTTCTGTAGGACAATCCTCGATATACCTTCATGTTCATAGTTCAAACAAGAAACAATCACTTTCACATAGTCCGTTTGTATTGAGGCGTTCATCATATCGATAAAACTGGAAAGTAAAAGTACATTTGATGTTTTTTTTGGACTAAGTTTCATTTTTCTTAAATCTCATCACAATCTAGTTCTTAAGCAGAACTAATCGGCTGAGAGCCTTGTGGCCTAGCCAACTAGCCTAGTCGTCACCTCCTCAATTTCTTAGAGTCTTAAATCAAGGACATTTCTCTGAGTTAAATCTACTTTGTCTTTGAAACAGCTCTATTGTCTCATCCTATACAAATCTCATTTCACAGCAGATCTTTAATATAAAAAACTGAATATAACAAGCTATTTGAAGATCATACAGATTTCATCAGCGAACATCTGTTTCAACACACTTTCTCCAATTTAAATTAGTCATTCTCTCATACTTCTCACATCAGCGATGTTGTGTGTGTTAGTGTGTGTGAGTGTGTGTGCACACACGCACCCATATACACCTCAATTACATTTATTCATCCTTCATCTCTGTTAAGAAAAAACCGCTCCTTCGCTTGTCTCAAAGCTATTCCGTTCCAAATCGCATTTCTTAAGCAATCTCAACTTTTTTTTCCGTCTTTTCCTCATCATCTCTCATCCCATCAACCTCATTTATAGTCGGATCTGTTACTGTTCACTAGCACAGCCAAACGCTTCTAATGATTCTTCGTTTCATTTTCTGTTCAACAGATCTTCTTCCCAACGACGTCTCCTGTGGCGTCGACCACTCACAGAACGGAGAGAACATTGAAACCCGTTTGTTCCTTCACTATTCCAACAATTCTCTTGTTCTCGCTCATTTCTTCGTCTTCTGACTCAACAAACAATCCCATATATATTCAACTCACAACTTCAGACTAATTGTAACATTCTGCTTTAACTGCCTCATTACAAAACGATTGTCGCTTTTTTTATTAAATGTGTTTGAGACGAACATCAATCACGCTATTCGAACCTCTACATTTAGGGCAACATATTCTTTGACTAACCCATATCTCTATATCCCCCTCTCAGTCTCTTTCTCTCTCTCTCTTTATCAAATTAAAACGTAGTTTTTGAAGATTTCAAGAACAACAAATGGAACAAGGGTCATCCCGTTCTGTATTATCTTCAGCTTCAGCTAGACTGACACTTATATACATTTAGTTACTATCAACAACAAATTGTTGTCCAAACTTGTCACTATCCGACTATTCTCAATTCGCCTTCAATTGTTATCCTATCTATTCTCGTTACAACAGTAAAAGAGAATAGTAATACACTGTTTGAAATCGGCGGAAAAATCTTGTCCGGGATAGAAAGTTGATCCATCGGGTTGACTTCTCGTCCACGGGGTCAGATATGTTCGGAAGCCGGGATTGAAAGCTAGAAGCGACCGGTTTTTGTGGCACTATCTGATAGATCCTCTTACATGTGAAGAAATATTACACGGTCCAGAAAAATGGGAATATCTAGCCAAATTAGCCATCACATTCTTAGTTAATATCCCACTTCATTCATTTTCTCTTATTTCAATTCTAAGTTTCCGCCCTATCGCTCAATACACCTTCTCACATCTGAACGTTTCTTAATCATCAAATGACTATTTCAATCTTTCACTATGCATTTCGATTTTTCTGTTCGAATTTCCATACTTTCGTTTTTTTCAGATATGAAAGTTATACATAGTATACTTCTACTAGGATTAGCATATCTGGTTAGTGCTGAAGTTCCAGCATGCCAAAACGCCAAATGTACTCATTGCGAAGTTGAGTTCATCAAACGCATGTGCCCAAAGCAATGTGGGCCATGTTTCAAGGTATCCGAGCAGAGAAAGACCCTCTAACAAGCATATGCTTTTCAGAACTTCCGAGCTAAGCAGAGAGCTGCTCCAACAGTTCAAACTCAAGTAAGCGTTTACCAAACAGATTCCTCTGATATCTTATATTTATAGCAACAGTCTGTTGTTAATAACGTTGCTCAACAACAGCCTGTTTATCAGCCACTTCCTATTGCTTTCGCTGCTCCACAACAGCAGTTCCAATACCCAGTTGATACGTCTACCTTAGCACCACTCATTGAGCAGCCACGTGCTGAATACTTAAGCCCACAATTAGCCCGTCAACCAGCTGATTTGGCTCAACCACTCCCAGAGTATCAGAACATTCCTGTTGGTCAACAGCCAATCACCCAAACTGCTCCTCAACAGTCCCAGTTCTTCAATCAACAACCCCAACAACAATTCGCTCAACCCAGCTTATTCCCCGAGATGAACTTCCCAACCATAGCTCCACCAACGGCTTCTCAAGGATCCAACAATGCTTTACTCAATCCATTCCAACCCTTCTTCCAACAGACATTCCAGGTTAGATGACATGAGTGGTACTAGTAAATCAAAATGATTATAGAATGGAGGATTATCCGCTTTGGACCCCTTGGGATTGTTTAACTTCGGAGGAAACAACCTTGCTCAGGTATAGTTCATATGCAGCACCTTCAAGTAACATTCTAACAACCGCATCAACTTATAACATATAGGCTGCTCCTCTAACCCAAGCAACTCAACCAATATCAAATTATCAATCTCAACAACTCTCACCTTTCCAATCTCCATATCAAACTCAAGCTCAACAAACGCTACCACAGCAAACCCAATATGCTTCTCAACAATACAATCAACAACCTCAACATCAATATAATCCTCCACAGAATACCAACTTCCGGGGAAGTTATCAACAAGGACAAGCCCAAGTTAGCAGCCAAACTACCCAAAACCAAGCTCAAACACAACCTCAAACACAACAGGCATATCGTTCACAACAACCTTCATTCAACATAGATCTACCTCGATTGCCAACAATGAATGTAAGCTACTTTCCACTTTTCTATTGTTCATTACGTTTTTAGCTTCCACAAGTTCCTCCTAGCCCACCAGCACCAGTTAATCTCCACGGACAATACCAGAACGCTAACGCACAGCAGACATCTCAACCACAGCCTATTCAACGCACTCAACAACCTGTTCAACCACAACAGCAAGTCCAACCATCTGCTCAAACCCAACCAGCCTATCAGCAAAACTTTGCTCAGGTTCAAACGGTAAGCCTTCTTACTATTCTTGGTTTGACTCACTATCTCAAATTTTGATTTAGCAAGCACCAGTTCAAACATCTCAAAGTATTGACCGCCCACCAGTAAACTATCAGAAATACATTGATACAGGAAAGGGACCCGTAGGTGTTGCCCCTGTAGCACAACAGGTTAGTTCTCAGAATCGTCCTCTCATTGTTTGGTTTTGCAGTGCCCTCGTCAACCAGGATGGTCACCATGTATTACAAAGGATCAAGCAAATGACCGTTTCCGTAACTGTTGCGCCCGCTTGGGAGAAGGATGCGTGCCTCTTTGCAATTACGATGCAACATTAGCAACTGTAAGTGTTCAGGCTTTGGAAGACTTTTCAAAACCACTTCCAGATGCAATTGGCTGTTTTGACTGGGCGGTGTCCATTGAACAAAGTAGCAGATATGATGATTTGCGCCTCGGGATATCAAGATGCCACACCCTGCTGTGAAGCATATAATGTCTTCGAACCTGGATATGAACATTGTCGCCCATACTGTAATCCAGCAGCCGGTCTGCCAGAAGGAGGATTGCTCTCTGAGAAATATAAATGCCTCGTGAAACTTGGTGCCATTCAACAATGCTTCTATGTTTCACAAAAGCCATAGATGTCGATTATTATTTAAAATCCTATTTTGCGAGTCCTCCCCAATTCTCAGAAGAAAGTCTTTCACTAACGCAAATTAATCCAGGCGTGCAATAAGAGCTATCTCTTAGGATATATCAAGTTTTCGAATGATATTATATATTTCTAGATATAAAATAATAAATTATGACAATCTAATGATTATCTTGAATGAAGAAATTATTTGACTCACTGTTGGAAGATTCCTTTCGAGTTTAATATGCTGACGCCCATTGTGTGAGAAGTGTATGCTCCTATCAGAGAGAATATGTACATGGAACCCCCATATGACAGATTTTTGACGGAAAATATGTTCGTTCCTTGGCAAAGCTAAACCATGAATGGTAAGTAAGGTGTAACATATTGAACAAACGTTATCCAAAGCTATTTTGAAATCATTAGCATAAGACTCCAGAGCTTGCATGATGGATGGATAGTCCGAGCAAAGTTGAAGTGAGAATAGAATAGCATTTCGGGCACATACAAATAGAATTCTATTGCTTTCTGGAGCCCAAGGAGGATGAGATGCGTTTGTCACACTCACTTCTGAGAGCAGCTGGAAGTATGATAATGAACACAAGTATATAGAACTCTGTAACCTTGACAAAGATAGTATTGATGTTTTCCACTTTATCAACTCTACGTGCAGTGTCTACATCATCCAGAAGAGAAGAAAACAAAAGTGAAACTACTTCCAAGTTCAAACTATCTCCTTTCCAACAACTATCCATCAATGATTGATGATCACTTCTAGCTGACAAATACAAATACGTTCGAAACTTTCAATTACAACACTTACTGTTCTTCCATCCAGAATATGAGCTCGACTTCCTTGGAATGTGAATGAACAAAGAATAATTTGAATCGGATGAAGGTGTACATGAAGCGTTCTGGATTGATATTGTATTCAAAACATCGAAGCGGTGATGAACTAGTTCGGCACTTCTGAATAAATGAGCTGAAGATCATGAACTGAGAAGATATTCTCACTGAGCATTAATGAAAGTATATTTGTTTCCTTGAGTGTCAAAGTTTTCATTCTTTGTTCCAACACTACTTGCGTTTGTTAGGGCTTCACAGGCACTTTGAATCAACGTTGGTAATGAGAGTATACTAGTGCTCCAAGACGATGGAATGACGGCAGGAGCCTGAACGGAATGATAAGTGGTAAGAAACAGACATGAACCGTGCACAACCGGCTCGAACGCGTTGGCAGCTAGAAATGGCATGGCGTTCATAACTTATATGCGCGCGAAAAAAAAGAGCTGCTGATCGCATTCAAAATTTACCGTGTTTAACATATCAGCCATGAGAAGAGTAGCTTTGATCCCACTAGGAGCGTTTGGTTGAGCAACAATCAAACGCGAGAGAGCCTGAGGAAGTCCAGCATTAATCAACACGAGAAAAGCAAAAGCACGGAATGAGCTCAGGAGATCAACATGATTGCAATGCTCCTAAAGTTGGAATAATTGAAATTGCCGATGGAAGTGAGACTTACAGGGCTATATCTCATTATCATTTCACTCTGAGCCAGAACGAAATCTTCTTTCAAAGAGGATTCATAGGAATCGGGAAAAGTCCTCGAAGCTTAAAAACAGTCGTAGCTAGGGATTCTTGATACTGCAAACCGTAAAACTGAACAGCTTTGTTCCAGTCGTTCAGTCTCGAGTTGCCGTAAGATAAATCCATGAATTCACAGCAAATATCTACGATTATATCTCGAATTTTGCGAAGATTTGAATTTTCTACAGTTCCCAACCCCAGATACTCGAGGAGTCTGAAACATACATCACAACAGCCGGAGAAATGAATATGAAACCTTAGAGGCGAAGAGGAGATGATCGTACTGTTTGAACCCACGGCTGAGCATGCTATCAATCCAGACCAGGATCTTAGAATACACAAGAAGGAATAAGAGAAGTTGCTCATTATCCGTTCCACTTCTTTCTCGCCGCTTAATAACCAAGCACGTTAAGAAAACTCAGACAATCTTTCTTACAAATCTACCGTCGCAGGATTTTTTTGGAAGAAACCAAACTCAATCAAAGGAGCGAATATTTGCTGAAGCATAGTTTTGTACAAGATGAAGATAATAGACAACCGACTTCCAGCACTAGATGAAGTTGAGCTTTCAGCCGCACATCAGGATCATCAAGCCAATGAACGAGAACCCGTCCAACCATGGAAGCGATTCGCCGGCTAACTTTTGCAGTTCCGGTAAGAACACGCACCTGAGTTGTTCATATGATGCTCGGAAAGAAATATAAGTAAGTTCAAACCATCCAGTCTGTTCCAGCCATGTTGAGAATATGGTCAGGTTCATATATACAAAATTCCAAAAATGTAGCTATACATGGCAGAGCAAGTCTGAACGAGAAAATGAAAGAAGACCCTATTGGAGTTACAGCAACCTGTCATCATCACTGTGATAGTGTTTTCGTACGTTTGTTTGCACTTGTTCGCTACTTTTATCTCCTGTTCCAGACTTATCAACAACTCCGGTTATATTAATGGCAGATAATGCTATCGCTATCACAGGTTGCATGACGGAGCGTGGAAAAGCATACTTTCTAATAGAGGGGAATAGATGTGAGACAGCATAAGAGAACGAACTGTTTGTTTTTCTGAGACTTTGTGGATTCTATCAACTTTTTGAGGTTTGAGGACTGATAAACAAGGATTAGTTGGCTAATGAGTTGCAAGGCTTCAATGCGCTCTACTTCGTTCTCAACTCTCAAATCCAACCCACTGCAAATGCAAATCAGACTACGAGAGGCACATAATCTGGCTTACCGAACGACGTAAATGTCAATGTGCGAGACGGATAGTAGATGAGTCAGGTTTCGTTCAGTAAAGAGACACAAGCGAATTATACGAAAGCTCATAGCTCTCAGCAATGGAAAATCATCTTTTATGAAAACGATGACCCTAGAATGGACAAAGGAAGTTACTTGAAACATGTTTTCTCTAAACTTTGAACATATCGACTCGAAAAACTCATGTGAATTTAATGAATCTGGTGATGTTTCCAGTAATAACTCGAGTAAACGGTTCAGAAAGCTGAACTTCTCTTCATAAGGAGAATTCACAGCACCATCGTAGTTGGAAGCAATGAACTCTTCGCAGGCTGACCTGTCAAACCTAGAGACTGTTGGGCGCTTAATAGGAACTGAAAATGAAAGCAGGTATGAGTAGTAACTAGTCGTAAGTACTAACTTTTACGGAGTTTCGACGATTTGCGCAAGCTATTAACCCGAAAAGACTCATTTTTGATTCGAGTTGTCTTAGGAAGGCGCACGGGCCTACTCAGAGAGAACGCTTCACTCATTGAAAACTCATCTATAACAAGTAACTTTGAATGAACAAATCTATCACAATGAACAAGCGAAATTACTGAAAAAGGGAAAGTATTATACAGCTAAATGTAAATTTGTTAGCTTTTGAGCATGCTGCGTACTCATTTTCAGTACGACGCAGTGACGCGTTTGACGCAGTTTCAGGATTAGATCTTGCCCTTCCTACTTTTTTCAAAGTCAGGACCATGGTGTAAATTGGAAGGAAATGACCGACCGATGGCATGCCAACGTCCCTTTTACGTGGAAGTTAGCGTGAAGCTCACGTCTGCGTACTTCATTTCTAAACTCAATCGACGTGAGAGCGGTTGTTCACTGAAATGCTGCTAACTATCTCGCAGTAGAACAAATGATTAGTCAACAAAAGTGTGAATATAAATTTATTGGCTAAACATTTGAAGAGCTCTATCAGTTCCTGAGTACGTTGAGGAAAGCTTCTTTGGGGATTTGGACGTTTCCGAGCATTTTCATTCTTTCCTTTCCTTTCTTCTGATGACTGAGTTTTTTGTTCAATCTCTCCATTCCTTAATACGAAGATGAGCATTTTGACAACTATGAGAGATACCTCCGCCTCCGAAATTTCCTTTAAGCAATTGACTAAAATCTCTTTTCATTGGTTGAATCGTTATTTGGGACAGAGCCTTCGTTGAACTTCCAACACAAGCTTTGATTGTAACTTCGAATTGTTGTCGTGGAATTTCTCTTTTTAGCCTTTGAACGACGAGCTTCGCACGATCCCGGGCCATAGCTGCTGGTACTATTTGAGAAAATTCGGGGACCTATGGGAATTACTTTCAAACTAGCTCGTATATGCTACATACCTCCTTCCCATTAATGGATATGGATAATTTGATAAGCTTTGAAGAATTGTAACCATCATGTTCATAATCGAATGACACGTAGCCCGAAGTTAAACGTTTCAAGCGTTCAAAGAAATCAATGACAACTGAAAATCGAAAAATGCTGAAGATGACTTCGTACGAGCTCACCTTCTGCTAGAGGTAATCTCCAAATGATCATAACTCGTTCTTCATCAATAGATGATATGTCTCCTCTTTCTCCTCGACTATCGGAACATAACCCGTTAACAATACCCATATGTTCAGTTTGTACAATCATTCGAACCTGAATAGTAATTGAGTGGAAGGATCTGATAGCTTTAATCACCTTAACCATTGGTTCCATAAAGTCTTCTACATCACTTTCTGCAGGGAATTTACTAGGATCAAGAATTCTTATTTCACCTAGCCCTCCATATCGTTTCTTTCTAATAGTTTCGTTGTCCTGAAATAAAACAAGTTGCTAAGCTGGTTTATGAATGATGTGGAACCTTAATAGTAGCCAAATACTCGACCGAAGGCTGTGTCAGAATAACATTCGCACCATACTCTTGATCTAACCGAGCACCAAACACTTCCATATGAAGAACACCAAGGAATCCCACCTAAATTGATTGATTGTGTGTTTCTCATTCCTCCAAATAAGAACTCACTCTCCAACCTAAACCAAGTGCTGGGCTAGAATCGGGAGTCACCACGACAGCAGGATCGTTCAAACACAATCGTTCAACAGCCTATCATACAGTTCATTGAAGAAATCAAATAAAATTGATCTCACTTGCTTCAGTCCTTCGTACTCCGGAGTTTCAAGAGGGAACAAACCAGCGTAAACCGTGGGCTTGATAGGTTTGAAGCCTGGTAAGGCTTCAACTGTATCTTTGATGGATGGATCGAAAAGTGTTTCTCCAACTGCAGCTTCCTAGAAGTAATACTCGCTTGATAAAAGAAACATAATATGAATAAGAACCTTGACTGTTTTCATGTTACACACTATATACCCAACTTGACCAGCTTGAAGGCTAGAACAAGGCGTCATGTCCGGCCTCATGACTCCTACCTTAACAGAGATCAGAGTTTTCCGTTTTTGTAAGTGGATCATACCTCAACGACATCGTATTCTTTCTGATGATGGAAACTTCTGATCTTTTGGCCTTTTCTCACTGAACCCTCCTTTACCAGTATGAAAGCAATAGCTCCCCGAAAGTGCTCGAACAAGGAGTCGAATATGAAAGCCCTGGGAACAAGAAGTTGCGTTGTCATGTCTATTTATGTTTCACCTGAACGGAGCATTAGGCTCTACAGCAGGTGCAGGAATCCTCTCAATGATCTGATCTAGGATGTTATCTGTGTTCAGTCCCGTTTTAGCAGAAATCTTCAGACTTTCTCCGGGGTTGAACTCAAATAACTGTTTCAACTGACTCTCTACCTGAAGTCTTCAGCTTATCTACTTCTATTAAACAACTTGCTTACCTTTGGAATATTTGCTCCGGATAAATCAATTTTGTTTATTATAGGGAGCATTGTGATGTTCCTCTCGAAAGCTAACCAAAAATTGGATATTGTCTAAAGATTTTGGAAGTTACAAGCCCCAAGCCTCCTCACTAACTTGAGCTTGAACACCTTGGTTCGCAGCCACTAATAAGAGAATTCCATCACAGACAGAAAGAGATCGGAATACTTCAGCAGAGAAATCAGCATGACCGGGAGTATCGATGAGATTCAGTAGATAACCCTTTAAAGAAACATTCAGAGTGAAATCCTTGACTGCAGAAAAACCTTATAGGGTAGAGCAACTGTTTGAGCTTTGACAGTAATTCCCCTTTCCCTTTCAACTTGTAGACGGTCGAGCATTTGACTGTTTCTCTCTCCTTTCTTTATGACCCCCGCAACTTCGAGTAAACGATCAGCCAATGTGCTTTTGCCATGATCAACGTGTGCGACAATACTTTAAAGGTTTGAAGATTTGATAACAATCCGGGTGGGTGAGCAAACCTGAAGTTCCGTATCTTATCCGGGGTATATTTGTCCAAATTTACAATTTTAGTTGGATCATCCGGCTTTAAAGAAAAGGATCGGATTACCCTTTGATAAGATTTTCTATTATAAAATCGAAAAGGAACTCTCATTGTCTGAAGGCATTACCTAAAACAGGGTTCAGTCACAGCAGTCTCCCACACCACAACAGAAATCAACACAACGGCTATCAACCATTAGGAACTTTGAACACATTCATATATATATATATATTTATTATTAAAACAAGAATTTCTCAAGAACAAATACAAGTTCAAAAACGAATCAGAATTTTCTTTTCCTATTCTTAGAAGTCCTTAATTGGTTTCATGAAATCGAATTCTGACGCTTTAACAACGATAATTATGATCACTAACAACTAAACCGAGCCGAATCCTCCATCTAACGCTCTAGTAGCTCACAACAAGAGGACATTGAAGATAGCTTACGGAAACCTCTTCATCTGCTCAATAACATCATAATAACAAGTCTTAATTTGGATAAAAATCATAAAGCCGAGATGAATCTTGGAAAGCCTGCACTACTTTTACAGGTCGTCATGTTGAAAGGTCGTTGGATGAATGAGACAATCAACTAATCAGTCGAGCATGCAATGAGCTGTACTGGAGAAGAGAAAACGTATATATCTGATCAATCCCAATCAGTTTCATCGTCACTGTTCGGTACTCTCCGTAACTCCTCACCGGCTTTCATGATTGAGATCTGCTCTAACAACAGAGCATACTTCTCAGGATGAGAGGCAATGAATTGGTTAAGCTTATCAATGTGAACTGTGTTAACTGAAAAGCGAAGATAAGAAAGAGATAGAGTAGTTGTAGGAAAATACATTTCAAGTCCTCCTCTTCTACTAAAGAGAAACGATTCCGTCCCCAATATATTATAAATTCAATTTTCCGACGTCTAATACGGCAGTCTACAATTTCCACAATACTGTCATATACATGATCAGAAAGCTCTTCGTTGAAAATTTCCGTCATAATCACTGAAAAGAGGGAAACCAGTTAATAGTCAGGCAGCGCGGTAGTTGGACAATTCCGAAAATTGAAGCATCCATTATGCTAGATGAGCAATACCCGTAAAGGGCATGCGATGGAGAAAAAGGTTCGGAAAAAGAAAAATGGTTTTCGCGTTGCCAGATAGGAGAAAAAAGGAATCAACCAAGACACATACTAATGGCATAGTTTATGAACGACGAATTTCATGTCAGCCGCTTATATAGCCAAATATGTCGAATGGCTGGCTTGCTATCGAGTTTCCATAGCAACTATGTCCCACCCTGCTCGGCTCAGCCTTCACACAGCTCTTCTCGTGTTGTATATGGAAACTAATATAACGACTTAGCCGCTGTAAATGTTGTAAAAGCAAGATTCACCAAGTATTTACTTTCTCGGATATTAGTTTCTTTTGTTTATCATCTTCCTTTTGTCCGTTTCTCAAAGGAACGCTTATAGCTTTCCAAACTTACAGACCATGACTGACAACTCGGAATGGATAAACCAAAATCTGCAAAGACAGGTAATACCATCCAAACCCTCATGAAATATTGAATCCTCCTTTTTCTCAGAGACGAATGCTTGAAGAGAAACAAAGGATGAAACGTGTATGTTCGCCGAACATCCGAAGTAACCAGAACGCTTATACGCGATTGGAAAACTCTGACGGGTAATTTGTAGAGAATTCAATGATGTAAACACTTCCTTTTAAGCAACGACACTTATCCTGCATTCAATCAAGGATTTAGTGATACTGGTTTATCTCTATTTGCAAGCTCCGTCAGCTCAAAAGCTGAAACAACGGAAACCGTTAAGAAGGAAACACCATCTCCTGAGGGTAGCCCACAGACTGCAGGCTCTTTCCCCTTCTCCACCTCCAATAATTCATTCTCTAATCAATCTCAAGAAGGGAAAGAGTGAGTTGAAAGTTCAAAAAACAGATTCATTGAATAAATTGAAGTGATAATGATGAAGTGCATCGCCTACTGCTTGGTAAGCTCGAGAAGGCAGAGATCTCAAGCGTGGTCACAAGCGATGATGAGACGGGTGCAACAGGTATAATGAAGTACTGAAATGAGATAGAAACAAAACGTTTTGAGGAACTGTTACAACTGGTCCGGACGGACTAGAAACACACACACTGCCTGTAACGCTGCAACCAGATTACGATGAAATAGCAGCTGATGTAGAAGGGTAGGAAGCTTAGCTATCTTCCCACTTAACAAAATGCCATTTTAAGATTTGTCAAATCTCCAGCTAAAGGTAATCGGATTTATCGATGCTCTATCACGCGTGACAAAAAAGGAATGGATAAAGGCATCTATCCAACATATTATCTACATCTTGAGAGAGAAGAAAAGAAAAAAGGGGTTTGTTACTGATACACTTCGTGCTTGAAACATACAACAAGAACTTTCAGATCTTCTTATTGGCTGCTCGTAGGAGAAAGAAAAGTACGACAGCGAATTATTTGATATCATGTGATGCAACAGATTTATCAAGAGATGGCACATCTTTCATGGGTAAAGTGCGGTATGTTTTAGACTATGCCTATCATTCACCCGTCTTCAAAACTCAAATTACTTAAACTATTTCAAGCTGCAATGCAATGGGTACTACATTTGTTATATATAACGGGGGACAGAATCCGAAGAAATGTAATTCGTTGGAAGTGCGTCAAGAATTAGCTGCGGTCTTATATGTGAGTAAATTGGATATGAACGTAATTGATAATATATAAATTGAACAAAAGTAAATGCGCTGACGTTCATAATATCAGGAATGCAACCATTATGTGCGCTTGAGATTTTGAAAATGATTTTGGCATATGTCAGTATGCCACGTGTAATTAGCATAATTGCAACAGCGCTCATTTATTTATGCTGATTGTGATGACAAAGACAAAACATTGCCAAAACTACAAACGGATTCGGAAACAGAACAATGAACTTACTATTATAGGACACTAATGTTCTCGGTTTTCGCGGTCCTCGTAAAATGACGGTCGTGATTCCGGGAGTCTACGATCCACACATCGCCTCTTCGTTCAAACGTATTCCAATTCAACCTGTAGATGAGAGAGATACATTGGTTGAGAGATTCAAACGTACTCGTGGAGATAGAGATACAAATAGTCAGATTGTAGTTATGTCGAACAAGCCTCCGGTTTGGAATGAAGGTAAACTACAAAGTCAGTATAGAAGATAGAAAATCACCTTTGATGTTACAGATTCCCAATCGTATGTTTTAAATTTTCATGGACGAGTAACGCAGGCTTCTGTGAAGAATTTCCAAATAATACATCCGTCTGATCGTCAGTTTGCCCATTTTCTCATCTTTCATGAGTTCAATATATTACAGCTGAGTATATTGTTATGCAATTTGGAAGAATATCTGAAGATACATTTTCCATGGATTTCAGATATCCTTTAAGTGCAATTCAGGCATTCGGAATAGCCATGACATCATTCCACGGAAAAATTGCTTGTGAATAAGCTAACGCCACACACTTTATTGTACTATGTGTGTTGTGCATTAGAAAATCATCAAATGATATATTTGGATCGACAACAAATAAAAATGTTTATTGTACCACCTTGCGTACCGTATTCGCAAATGATTAGAATACCATGATATGGACTTCTTTCTCTGAGTCTTCTGGGAAATTATCTATTTTCATAGCCAAGCAATGCAAGATACAAGTTTTTATGTTCAGCCTACAAGTGATTACGTTCAAGTAAGTATTGCCTCTCTGAATAATGAGTGGAGCATACGGATTCTCGAGAAAGTCTTCAGCAGGTGATTCATTTCCTTGCAATAGAAAAAATGAATAAGCTAACCATTTCTAGGCTTTCGAGCTTAATCGGCAAGGCATTCCTTTTCTATCTCCTTCCCCCCATCTTGGGCTTACTTCTACGTCTTCAAACACTTCAACCGCAGGTGTCCAGTGCGCTCCCCCGGATCTTTGGTTTGGGATATATGTCTGCAACGGTTGGACACTAGGAAAATGAAGTTTTGAAGAAATTCTCAAGCTATTTCCTCTACCCCTTTCCACCCTTAAGCACGATTCAAAATACAAATGTGCTGAGTTGACTATGACTGTCTAACCATCTTCTACGCTTGCCCGGAAAACGCCCAAGAAATTGTTTTGGCTCACCTCGTGAGCGTTATTCACAAATAATTAGCATACTGTTGCAAGGACTTTTTTGAGATTGTTAATAAAATCTCAGAGGAACATGTTGGAGGAAAGGTACATCTCTGAAATGAAAACGAAAAGAATCTCCAAAAACAACTGCTGCTCTCCTAATGAGACTGAAAGTGTGAAAAAACAAAAAAAAAACTGACTTTTTAGAAAAAGAAAACCGTTTTTCCCTCCTCAATTAGCAAATGCTTCTTTTTCTATTCTTTAAAACAATTTTTTTGAACAAATATTCGGTCGCGTTCGTTCGGTTGGCAAACCAGTTCTCTTCCAGCTTCTTCATCCAGTTTGTCGTCTGGTCAGTTGATGGTGGCAAGTTCGTCCCATGAAGTAAACTTATTGAAACTTATTGTCTACAATAACACTTTTTCTTGTTTTTTCACGTTTGTATCAAAATTGTTTTGGAAATGTGCCGAACTGATCTGGAACAAAACGTTTCAAGTAGGAACTTCCTTAAGAATCTCTTACAATCACGTAAATTTGATGATTGTTTTGAACTTTCGTCACACCAACTTCAAAAACAAAAATTTTGAGGTTCAACTGATAAGCTTGTTGAAGAACAAAACGTATTTCTTGTCTTTCAGCGAACGTTTCGGAACTTTCCCATTCATGCGCTGCGATGATTCCATTTCGCAAAGTATGATGCTCGATCAGGCGCTCGGACAAAGCCATACTGATGGCTCATGGAACAGTTTGCAAAACGTTGTGACCTTTGCATCAGTGGCCGAGTCGCTTCAAAAGATTTGAGAATTGAAAAATAAGAAAAGATATGAATAATCAATGCATATAAGGATAATAATAAGAGAAAGAAGAAGATCTATCGTACCCAGCACAAGACGGCATCTGACTAATCATCTCATAACATCCACATACCTTCCTCTTGAGATTTTAAATGTCAAAGGCTAACACAGTCTGCATTCCGTTATTCATCTTTATATTCAAAAAATGTTTTTTATTTTCCAAACAATCGCAAATGTCTTTCTCTTACAATCATTACCGTATTTGGGCTATGTGTCTTCCTCAAGAATTCACTCCGCACCTTCTCTTTATCCATACAAATACGATATTGACACAGTCATACCTCTTTTGATAATTCCTTTCATTAATGGAATCATCGAGATTATCGTCATTTCTTAGAAACAAATTAAGCGCAGACAAGTGATACCAAATGTTCCATTTGAAAATTATAAAACAGGAGCAAGAGAGAGAGTGTGAGATCAAAAAATAATTCATCAATCAAATTTGTGTTCGACTGCTCTCCCATCAACTCAACCCATCGTGTAGTGTCTGACCATTGTGCTAACTTATTTTTCTAGCGGCGTCTCCAAAACTGTCAAAATCGACGAATACTATGCAAAATGTAGTTCGATTCTCCTTTTTTGAGATGAAAATAGACAAATATTTATGAAAAATTAGCTGGAACATAGCAAAGAGAACTAATAAGACAGTACAAGAGATTAAGAGAGGACAGACAAATAAGAACGGTACATAAGGTGTGAGGGAAGAAGAGACACGAAGAAAATGAACGACGAGAGTTCTCCATTCTAGTGATGAGAGAAGTTGTATAAGATGTTCATCAAGAGAAATTTTTTTAAACGAGAATGCGAACAAAACAAGTAGAGGAAGATGAAGTAAAGGAATGGAAAGCAGGTTCTGAAAAAGGTTCCTGCGTACACTGAACTTCTGGAAATTATGCGAAGCAACTCATTCACCACATACTCACACACCTCACACACACCACATACACACACGTATACACACTTGTCCTAAAATGCCCATGAAATTTAATTATTTTATTATTGTTTCATAAAACTGTTCGCGAAGTCAGAAAACTTTGTTTATGGAATAAAAGCAAAACTCGTTTGTCATTGTCCTTTGTACTTGTCGTCAAAGCGTGCTTAAGTGGATGAAATGAGAATAATTTGAAAAAAAATCTCGTAACTGATGATATTAATTCAAAAAATCATAAATAACGAGATATAAGCTTCAAATTATGCGTTAAACAAATTAGATAAATAGGAAAACGAGAAAAAAAAAGAGACATGGAATGCAACCGCCTGCGCATTGACGTAATTTCGAAAATGAACTGTACGCGCGTACGCACTGGGTACTGCTCCACGGGATAAATTAGCATAGGAGCATGCATGCGTATGTCACGATCCCTTCATACATCCCACTCGTGGATTATTCGTATTACTGTTGTACGCGTGCCCTGTGGAATTCATGAAAGTTTTGAAACTATTTGGAAATTATAAATTTCAGTTGCTCATTACATGTGCTGCTTATATGCTCAATGAAGTTAGTTAATTAGTTAAGCAGATGTATTGGAATGGTATAAAAACGATTTTTTTCGTTTTTTCCTCTTTCTCTCTATGATCTCTTTGCCTCTTCATCTCTCTATCCTTCTCTCTCTGTGAGTCTGTTGGGAATTTATTTATTTTTATTCCAAAACTTTGCAAAATATCAAGTTTTTATGTTAATTAAAGCCAAAAAATGAGAGTTTCAACTGATCATTTCGTTTAAAATCACGTAAAAACAAAAAAAAAATTATTTTTTTCTCATTATGTTTTGAGATTCTCACTCTCATCAGTTCTTGCTTCCGATAAGGCGTCAGTCTCTTCATCAGGCTAGCACGTCGTCACTTGCATTTTACAGTCTCTTCTTTCCGCCCATCATCATGGCTGAATAAGGCTGTTTCTAAACATTTTGCCATACTTGCCAGATAGGAGTAGGTCATCACCTTTCATTGCCCCTTCAGTTCATGAAACAGTGAAGATATATCTGTTTTTCATCCCTTATGGTACTCCTACTACCGTTCGGCTGATTTCCCATATGCACTTCTCACTTAATTATCTTCTCCATCTCTCTCTCTCTCTCTCATTCTCTTTTTATTAAATTCTATTTTTTTCGGTAATTTTTGACGCTTATTTCATTTTCTTAAACTCGTTCACTCCGCCCATCTTCACCCCGTTCTCTCCAGTTGCTTCTGATTACGGCACCGCCCACCTGTAGCTGTGATTCTAGTCTAACCTTTAAAGGATGGCAATGTTTCCTATAAAAGCAGCTGGGTCACTATTCCATTTTCCTTTTTTTACTTGAAAATACAAACTGTTTCCTTTTCCGCAGACGATGTTTCGGAGAATGGTGTCGATGAGGAAGCAACTCTTCTGAAAGGAAAAGCATGAAACAAGCAGTTCAGTTCACATTACCATTTCGTTTTATTGCACCTTTCTTCTATTGCTATTGTTCTCCTTGATCATTTCTGAGAATTCAAAGAAACTCTCATTACTTCTAATCTTTAAGAATCAGAGGAGTCGAGCACTCTGTTAAGATGGTCTGTGGGAAGTTTTGCCCTCGTCAACATCTTCTGATCATTTATCATTTTGTCTCATCCACATAATATACTCATGAAAGATCGTTCGTTCAGTTGAGAAGTTCCATATCACTGCAAGTCTACACCTGTGGTTAACTTTAAGATCTCTTCCTCTCCAGCTCTCTCTCTCTCTTTTACATTTCACGTCTTCTTAACTCAAACCTTTCCACATCAGTCATCTTATGTGTTTGTACTTCACACATTTTTTGGAAGAAAGGCAAGTTATCACATCATTAGTGAAGATTCGCCTTCTGTTTCGTCGTCGTCATCCTCCTCCTTTAGTTAGCATCAACAGCGATCATTGAGACATCAGCGATCACAAAGTTTCCAAATAAACGAGAAATCCATCTGTAATCATCATCTTTCCAATAATATGATTTGAGAAATGAAAATGACAAACTCAGCCATACACACACACACATACAGACATTTACTGTCATTCCTTTCCGGAATATTTCTCAAGTGAGGTAACCCAACGTCTGGTACTATCGGGCCGATTGTCGCAGAAAACGCTCTTGAACATGAAATTCTTTAGCATCTCTTTTGATTCTGTTTCTGGTTGTTTTTCCTTCTCTTACCTACTCTGTCCAATTGTTTTCCAAATTTACAATCTCAAAAATGTTTCCATCTTAACAGGTTTTTATCTTTTATAAAGGACCCGATTTCTTCTGTCAAATGGAGTCTGAGCTAATATACTTTCAATTGTCATCTAACTATATATACGTCTATGCCATATATAGATAAGTCGAGAGAGAGAGAAAGAGATTCATGGCTCTCTCTCTCTCTAAGATTCTTTTGAAGTCTACCTTTCCTTTCCTATCATCTCTCCCTCTCTCTCTCTCTCTCTCTCTTTTTTTTGAGCTCATCACATATCGTATCAATGTAATAGAGTTTATGAGGCATAACTTCATCATATTGAACTTTCTCATCAACAGCATCTTCAATCAACATGCTCTCTTTGTCTTTCGCGTCTTCATTCTCTTCATCTCGCCCTCTATCTATGCCTTGAAAGGTAAAAATTGTAACTTTCCACTACCGTATGGACAGAATTGTCTTGTAAGTTGGTGTATGTTGCACGACGACGAGCAATGCTATTGAAGAACGAAAAAGCTGAAACAGAATGTTTGTAACATTAGCATTACGAAAGCACGTGAAACGATCAGAAGACAGGAATAGAGTGTATTGAGGAAGGTGAGAACAGGAGAGAGTGAGAGAAAGAGGGACGGAAGGTAAGCCCTTACTGTCTCGAATGAATCACACAGCTCTTCCTTATATGTCTCACTCATCAATTCATAACAGAATTTTAGTAGTTTTGACTGATTTTTGTTGAAATATTTGAGAAACAAGTCATTCAGTCGCTATTTACATCTTCATCAACCACTTTATAGCTCCAATTGTCTTTTCCTTTATCAATCTGTAAACTCATGAGAAAACTACATGTTTGACAAACATTCCTTTAACCCTTCAACGCAAAAAAAGTATCTGAGAATGTCAAATTTCGCTTATCTTTTCCCTCATCATCATACAGTCTATTGCCATTGCCTTTAAGTCAGCTCTCCTTTAACTTTTCCGTTCTCTCTTTCTCACTCTATCCCCCCCCCCCCCTTAACGACATACACACATATGCATCTGAAGATGTATAGAGAGAGAGAGAGAGGGAGGAAGAGAAAAAAAAATTACACGAAGTTCACAAAATTCTGCATCTGACCCAATCAAGAATCTTCAACAGCACAGCAGTGTGTATGTGTATGGTGTTCGTCGTCTTCTTCCGTCTCTCTCTCCGTTCGTTCGTTCATGTCAGTTCGTTTTCCTGTGCTCAGTCAACTGTCCTCCATAATTCTTTGCATTGTTTTTAATTATACTTGTTCAGTGATAGTCACTAAAACTCGTTTTTCCACACAACGCTCTTTGCTAGGAGAATCATTGAATCTTGTGTTCAAAAAAATTAAATAAAAAAGGAAAAAAAGTAAAAAACTGACTTTCAGTCGGCTCCACACCGTCTCTCTCTTCGCCCCCTTCCCCTGCTGCCTCCCCCCCATACTCTTACCTTGATTGTTGTTGTTCATGATAAACTTCCTCTTGTGTAAAGCTGTTGAACATCACATACTTAACCATACATGTCGTTATAGGTTCATGTCGGACGACGGTAACATATTGAAGATCCTTCCTAATCTACTGGAATATGATGTACGCATAAATGTGCGGAACTTACGTGATTCCAAAGACATTGGTCAGTTTTCATTGTTTTTGTGAAAGTGTGTGTGCATGTCGTCATTCCGAGAATTCCACGATTCATCTTGATTCGTTGACCTACGATGCACACGCACACTCACACACATATACACGTTAACACAGTTTTACAATCACAACTCACATTTTAACTTTTTCAGAAGATCCCGTTTTCTCCCATCGTCTCATACTCTCATCAGCTAGTGTCTTATTTCGCGATATGTTGTCTTTGACCAATGCAACAGGCATGGCATCTATTGGTTAGTCAATTTTAAAATGGACATGCAAAAAACTACTTGGAAGTATCCATGATGTCGTCTTCTTCTTGTTCGTGTGCTCTCTCGTTCGCTCATCTTTCATCTTTCTCGTAGACTTTTTTTGTTCATGTTCTTCATGTGTCTTCTTCCTCTTAGTTGCTGCAACAAAAATATGAGAAAGATTATTGCTTAAAAATAAGCAAAGGTTAATAATGACGTGGAAGACAATGATGATGACGATGATGATGTAAATTGAGGGCTGAACTTATTTGGTCTTCATCATTGTTTGTTATCGTCATCTCTCTCTCCCTCCCAGTCTCTCTCTCTCTCTCTTACATCATCTCATTTCATTCTCAACAGGATGAAGACAGACCAACAAAAAATTGTTAAAACGTTATTCATTTGAAGATTATTTAAGAAACTATCAATACCCTTTCCATATATGGCAATCATCTAACCTTTGTTTTCTTAAAGCAATTTCATTGTCCTAATGTTTTCCTTTAGCATTTCGTTATCTTTCATTCATTGTCACCTTAGGTCCATGGCTCTTCTATCTCAAACCATACAAAGAAGTAAAGTTCAATAAGGTGTGAATGGTTGTACCAGGCTGTAAGTCTGAAGTTGTTCTTCCTCATCTCTTTCTATCTCCTTCTTTACCTTCATCTTCTGAAACATCAAAATGTTGTTTCGGAGGATAAACATCAAAAAAATAAATAACAAAAGAACTCAAAAGATCATCCAATGACGGATGATGTCTTACTCACTTTTGCTTGAACGTTTGACATTAAGACACATACCCGACCATTCCAATAGAAATCCCTAAAGCTACAGCTGAATCAGCTAAGAGAATCCTTAATGGCATCGACCTTTTGTATATTGTGCTTTCATCTTATAGACATCATTGTCTGCGTGTGTCTTTGGGTATGGGTATGTGTGTGTGCATGTGTATCATCTGTGTGTGTGTCAATCTAAAGTAGCAATCTGTAAACCAATCAAAAAATAACTAATATAACTAACTGATCAAACATAGGTCAAAATACACCAAAATTGACAAGTATCAAATAAATTTTCGTATTAAGGCGTCCATAGCATGATGGGATAGCAACAAACCTAACTTGTCCTGTTACAGATGTTGATGTTCGAACCATTCCAAACGGTCTTGCTGCATTCAAAGCTGTAATATCATCCCTATACTCAGGTCAAATTAGTTTTGAAGAAGCTGAAGCTATTCAAGTAAGCACATACCTCTCATTCAATTAATTATTCATATTCATTAATCATTACAGATTCTCTGGGTTGCTCGAATGTTTCAGATTCCATCTGCTGAATCGAAGGTTTTGACCAATGCACTTGAGCTTAACCCATTATCAATGCTATTACATACCACACCGTTGTTCAACCAAGCAACACAACGTAATTCCTTTTTCCATTTCTAAAAATCAAAAAAATAATACAGAAGAATGTTTTTTACTTTTTTTGAAAAAAAAAATTCAATAACAACCGTCTCTTTGACTGTAATCGATATTGAAATGAGCCTCGATCTGACGTTGCGCGTGAGATATGACGTGACGTGATATTTGAAATTATGCAAATTTCACTCTCACTCAAGTACTTTAATTGCAGTTCAACAGTATCTGCAGTCATTAATGACAATATGTATGCAGCCAGGACTACTGACCACAGCTACCACATCAGCAACATCACAATCTTCTTTATCTTCTAGTCGTTTAGTGCCAACCCCATTACTCACACCTCCCTCATCCGTAGAAGATGTGTAAGTGAGATGACACAATAACATTTTCTGACGGAATTTTTTTCCAGAAGTGTTACTGATGGACAGAGTCTTTCACCCGTGTTGTCACCACCGAGTGGTTTAGCACCAACAGAAAAAATTGTTCCCAACGATGACAAAGAAGGTAAGCGGAAGTCTAACCAATTGCTTCATCAACACAACCTCATTATAACATTTCATTTACGAGATCACATATTGTCATTTACAGGTTGGTGCAGAAATAAGAAATACATTGAGAAAGTGGATAAAGGCTTCATGTGTACAGTTTGTAGAAAAGTGTATGGACGTTACAACTCTGTATCATATCATGTAACTATATATCACCGAAATCCACCCATAAAGTGAGTTGTTATTGGGTTTTGTTCGGAAACTGCTTCTCTTTGAAGATGCGAAGAGCCGGGATGTCAGTTTTCTACACGAGAAGCACGCTATATCCATTTCCACAAATACTATCGGCATCAGATTCCCTTACCTGATACTATAGACCTTGGTATGTCTTGCTTTTGTTTTCTTTCCATATGAACATGAGGCAGCTCTTACTAATTACCATAATTCAGGATCTCGAAAATGTCCTTTCTGTCGCCATGTCTCCAAGAGTCCAGCAATGCTCGAAAAACACATCGCACGACATGAGGCCGAACGAAAGGATCAGTCTAATCACAATTGCGACCAATGCTTGTTTAGGTAAGAAAAAGAAAAACACTCTAAATAACTTGTCAGAGAGAGGAAGTGAGAGAGAGAGAGAGAGAGATTCATAGAGAGCTTCTGCTCTGAGAGTGATCATGACGTGGTCGCAATGGAATTATATTGCAAAACTTTGTCTGATCACTAGAGAAGACAGACAACTTTACTACGACCCTGTTTTTGACTTTTTCGAATGTTGACAAGTTCCGACAATCTCGTTTTCCATTTCCCAAATATCTCACTAGTAGTATAACACATCAAGAAACGGATACTCTTGATGATGATGATGTCCTTAGCGTTCTAGAATCTAAAAATTAATGTTCATCTTTGTTCTTTGCCATATATGAGTGTGTGCATGAGAAAAACATAATGCGCTGGATGTTCTCATAGTCTTCTAAGACGCTATGAAAACAGTCAGATGTGTGTAAAGTTATTTGTGAGTCTTACAAACTCCCTTTGCTTACGAAGACCAAGAGATCGAATAATACTCAACGTCATATTAATAAATAACTTTCAGAGGCAAAACTGCTCAGATGTTACATCGGCATAAGCAATTCTCACATTCTGGAGACGTGTACTCCCCTTCGTACCCTTGTTCATTCTGCTCCTTCATCACAACTTCAGAATCTGCCCTTCTGGTGCATCTGGCCTCTCATGTAAGTCTGACCGAAGGCTCGCTCGATATAGATAATAACGAGAAGAGCCTGAAGATAGACTTGGAGGAGAGTGTCGGAGCTTAAGGAAGATGTAGATGAGTGAGAAGGAGGAGGAGGAGGAGGAAAGAAAAAGGACGAATTCTCAGATCAGAAAGAATCGAAAGAAAACTTTCAATCGCTGTACATGTACTCAAATGATCATTTAAACTGCCTTGAAATCGTAACGGGACATTTTTCGTAACAGATAGTTTCTTAACAATTCTTAATATTTATCTCACCTCGAATGTTTCATTGTCATTTATCTATTGCCTATTGTACTTCCCTGTTCACAAACAAACTTTATAAATCTGATGTATTAAAGTGTATTATCAAAGATTGTTGAATGAATTTCAGCTCTCCGTCTTCTCTTCTTCTTCTTCTTCTCACGATAGACCCATCCGCTTTCCAAACCGTTTTTTTCAAAAGGAAGCTATAGAGTTCCGTCCATACAAGGATACAAGGTCTTCGCGACAGCTTTCTCTCGGCCCCTACAGCTCACAAAGATCGTCAAGAGAGAGAGAGAGAGAGAGATTGATACATGCAAATGGTTTATTCAAAGTATACATTATTTTTCTGGATGAGGCTGTTGAACCGTATCTTCCACCTGATATCATTGCAAATGAGTTCTTCTTATTATTAATCATCACATTCAAAATCCCATTTGAACTGTTGGGTGAGGTATGTCTTGAACTGTAAACTTTTCTTTTTCAACTCGGCTGAAGCTATATCCGAATCTGCAAAGACAGAGTATATGACATACACAGAGAAGGCAGTTAACCTCGAATGTTTGCAAACAGCATAGACAGTGTAGTTGTTAAGAAGTTGTCTCTCGAAACGATGTCAATGAAAAAGTCTTTAGGACATTCTTTCAATTGGAAAAACAAAACCTGAAAAAAGGAAATGAACTGATTCTTCTCCATATATCTCTCTCTGAGAACGTACACGGATGAATGCTATGTAGAGATCATTAAGGGTAGCAAAGGATGAGGGACAACAGCATAACAAATGAATAAATCTCTTCCACTGCTCAAAGCCTTCAAAAACCTGCAAATTTGATTCATCAGAGTTTCCCAGCACACCCAGAAAGATACTTGTCCAATGAGGAAACAGACAAAGGAGAATTCAACTTCCTCAATGAGTTTCTTCCAATCGTTTCCTAGTTTGTTAAGAAGCAAACACAGTTGTTGAGAATGATCGACACCAACTCTTGAGGTTGTCTGAACTTTTCAAAATCATGATGAGAAACATGCTTCAACTCACAGTTAATTGAGGGAATTCAACGAAGCGAATTTCGTACCCTTCGCGGATTTTCATGATTGGTAGTCCACTTGTGTCCACAAATCGGATACGTTTGGGGTTCTCGCGATCTACACTGTTACTCGCACGAACATTTTCGTTCAACTAAAGAGAACATCAAATAACTGCTTTTTAGATGAACATACCTCTTGGTTCTCCATGATCGATGTTTCCATGCTGACCAACTCAGCTTGAGCTGTGATTCTACCCTTCAATGGATGTAACCGTCTAACAGTGCTTTCATTGACGTGTTGAGTTAGGGCGAACCATGATCGATAGTTTTCGAATGGGTAAGGACCCAAATTGCGATCGATGTTCCTTAAGTTTGCTCTAATCCTATCAATCTGGAACTCAGAAGTATATGGAAGACTCAGAATATAAGGTCACCTCTTCCTGGCTCGCCTCCTCATTAGCAAAATCTTCATCTTTGGTATCCCAACGCTTAATAACAATCTCACCAGCTTTGAAAGTGTGGAAAAATCCTTTGAAATTCTTTCATTTTCAAATACTGGTTGTTGAAGTCTTACCGATTCGTGGAGTTCCTTTCACACTGCAGTAAATGAAATGTACTCCGGGAGGAATCATTTTCACTCCCAAGAACTTCTCGGCTACATTCCAGGATTTATAATCGATTCCGAATTCTCCTCCAATGGGGAAGTCTTTTAAAATCTTAAAACCGAAGATGGGACAGGTTGAACAAGAGGAACATACCAAAAAACCTCCACCTGCAAACATGCATTGTGCAAGCTCTTGTGGAATGTCAGCGGCAGACTTGACATCCTTGAATGCATCGGCAAAACTCATGTCAAATTTTAAATTTTTCTTAAAATTTTTTTGAAATTCGAATGTTAAGGGACTGACGCGAAGTTGCGTACGTCACGTACATCCTGCCGCGACCGTTCGTCAAAAAGAATGGAAATATCAATTTACTACAATTTTCCTAAAATTGAAATTGGAAAAATGTAAAATGAGGAGGGAGGATAGGGGGAATGAGAATATCCGTCCGATTGAATTTAAAACAAGGAGTTGCGGAAGAAAAGACGTGTTTGTTTATAAAGTTTTGAATTGAAAGTCGGTCATAGTTTCATTAATGACGTTTTGCATTGAGATGATTGGAAGGACTTGTGAATATGACTACTTGTCGCACGACATCACAAATCAGCTGAGCGTGCGCTGATAGTTCGGTATGCTTCGCATATGCGTGTGTGTGTGTGTGGTTGTGTGTGAGTGTATGTGTGTGTGCGTGGAAGTTAACGATAGTCGTCGTTCTTACTACTGCGAATCGCAAATAAACGTTTATCAATATTATTATTCGTCCTATTTATATATCAATCTTGAATGTTTTTCTTAAGAGAAAGAGCTCAAATGAAATTTTTGTTTGAAAATCTTTCTCTAACTTCCATTTGCATTTTCTGAGAGCTTTCTAAGCAGAGGCGATTCCCAAAAAGGCAAAATAAGCAATTCTACGATGAAGAAAGCAGAAGCGCATACCTACCAATTATTATTTGTTTTAACTAATGTCCAGACAGCCCTATTTAGTTTCTCATCACATCCCGACTTCACATAATGAGCTTTTACAAATTTCTTGAGAGCCGTTTGGAAATTTGATACAAAAAAATGGTGAAACGATGACATTAATCTCCAGGTAGAGCTGCCAGACATTCCACATCAATCACACATGCTTGAATGGGATAAGAAATTGAATATCTTTTTTTACTAAAATTAACAGATGAACATATGTTACGTCAACCATAACTCACGTATGCGTGAAAAACACGTGAAATTCAAATTTCTTTTTCTCACTCTCATTTTCACTTTCGCTTGCGCGACGAACGGTTGGTCTATTTTCTTTTTTTCCCTTTATTCTCATTTTTTTCCATCCCTCTTTCTCTCTCTGTATCTCTCTTTCGTGTGTGTCCCCATCCCCTCCAATTTCATGAACACATTTCAACATTTTTCGTTATTGAACACATAAAGATTTTGTTATGTGAAAAACAGAATCTCATTAGAACATGTTCTTACAGTTATTTGTATGTTCGGTATAAAAATCTTATTTATTGTGCTCATATCTCATTCAATTATGTAAAAGAGAGAAAGATAGAGAGATGAAGAGAGAGAGCCGCTCAGACGAAATAATGTTAATTGCTAATTATCTTTTTTTAAGAAAAGAAAAGCTTCATTGTTCCATTCTTCTACTCTTCGCTTATACACTCCCTCGTATTTACAGAAGAACACAGAAAGTAGGTGTAATGTTTAAAATTGATATTTTCGTGTTTTTCTTTTTTTTTTCGAAATTCTTCTCAAATTGTCATTTTCCTTACATAACTTTACTCTTCCTCTTCCTTCCCTCCTTTGCTTCATCTCTCTCTCTCTCTCTCTCTCTCTCTCTCTCTCTCTCTCTCTCTCTCTAGTTATTGCCGTTATTTGTACCTCTTAAGCTTCAAATTCTCGTTTTTGATCTAGTTCTCTTTGAATTCAAACATACGTCTTCATTCCTCTTTGAAGCTTCTCTCTCCCCCTCTCTCTCCCTCTATCTCTCTATTCCTTCTCTCTATACGCGTTTGTTTAGCCATGCATATCCGCTGCTGCCTCAGTGATGCCGAAAATTTCTCGGCTCTTTAGAATACTTTCTGAATATGGATGTAGCAAGGCTGTGTGACACTCACAAACCTCTCAACCCATACATTTTCTATTTGAATATATATGTATATGTATATCTATATATATATATATATATGATATAGTATAGCATATACACATATTCATAAGTATATTATGAAATAAATAAAATTCCTTTACAAATTTAATCATCTTGTTAGTCAAAAACTTCATTTTCAATTTTATTTTGTTCTTAATTGCCAATCAAGCATCTATATGTGCTAAACAGCATACAATCTCGTTTTTTGAATATTCGTCTTCTTCTTTTCGTATGTCTGCCTATATATGTCTGTCTGTGTATGTGTGTAGAAAATGCAACCGCTCATCAGTCTTGTTGAAGCTCAAAATGATTTTTTCTCTTCGCTTGTCAGTTATATGACGTCACATCATTTCACGTACGTCAATATGCTAATTTCCTGTTCATAAAACTTTTTATGAAAAATATTTGTAAATCTTTCATTCTTTTTTTTTCTTTTTGCTGTTCTCAAAAGATATATTACAAAAAAGAAAAATATTGGCCAACTGGTTAAGACACATGTTCGTTTGACCAATTGATAGTTGTTTTAGAAATTGTATTACAAAGAGCTTAACTATATTGTTGAAATGAGTTGAGCATATGAAGTAGTACACATGATGACAACGACGATATGTCTTGGTCCCATCTCATCTCATATCTCCTGTATGGAACTAATCATTCCATCGCTGTTTGATATGTATACACACGTTTGTTGCTTTCATTCCTTCTTTTTTCTTTCTATATCTCTGTCATTTATCCATACTCTCCTCATAATGCATACTCTCTACATGCTTTTTCCATCTACATACGATTCCGTCTATTTGCCATATATCGGTTTTCGCATTAGCTTTCGTTGGTTGTCAAGCCTTCTGGCACTACTTATCCTATTCTTTCCCTCCATCTCCTCCGTTTTTTTTTATAAATTTATTAGTTTTCAACTTCCACTATCGTCAATCAGTATCGCTTTCTGTCTTGTGTGCCCTCTTGTTGGATTTTGAATTGCTTTGTCTTACATACCCTCACTCCCTCTCTCTCTATGTATATTTCCATTCGTACAAAAAGCTTTTTTTATGGTTAACTTGCTTTCAATTCTATTCAATGATAGTTTCTCTTCGTTTGGGGGCGAGGAGGGAGTAAATTTCTGTAATTCTTCTCCATCTTCCTCTAATTATTCGTTTCCCTCCCCCCCCCCCTTCTCTCCCTCTCTCTCTGTAAAGATCTTCTTCTCCATCGCTACAGCTTATTGCCACCATTTGTGCCATTGATGAAGAAGAACATTTTGATCAAATTTTATAGATTTTTACACATTTTTCATAATGATGTTTTATGAGAGAAGAAGTTGTCATTCTCGAAAATATGTCTGTGACAGCTTGAAAAGATTTTTTTGCTTTTCTCCTCATCAAACTCTTACTCTGTATTTTTTGCTTCAAATGCCTTTTTGTATCTTCTTTATCGAGAATCGTCGACGATGGACGAAAGAAAGAGAAAAAGAAGAAGAAGAAGAAGATGAAGAAATAGCCAGAAGGAGGAAGACTGAAAAACGGATGAAGCTTACTAACGGGCTAAGAGTCTGCTTGAAAAGTCAAGAAAACTCCATTTACGGCATTTCCTTTCGAATGAAATGAAAAAAAAAAGTTTTTTTTTCTCCTTTCAACTCATCCAATCGAATGTTGTGATTGCAAAATCAAATTCGATGAATGCATTGAGATCAGTTGGCCTATCCTGTTATTTCTCACATACTTTACTAGTAAGATAAAGCCCCCTTTTAGTTGTAATAGAATTACAAATGCACAAAAAGGCTTCTTCTTCTCCTAAAGCTCTACGTATTCTCTTTCCAGAAACATACCAATTAGTCTTTTTTCATAACAAAATTTGAATTAAATCATCACTTTTTTTGTTCTCTTCACATTCTCAATCGTGTCGACATGCAAAAGCCCTCAGGCAAGGCTTTCCCTTTCAATACAAATTCCCAATTCCTTATAAAGAGAGAGAGAGAGAGAGTAAATCTCCTGTCCTCCCCCTCTCTCTCTCTTTCCCTCCGTTTCGTCTTCATTTTCCTTCTATACATGTTCTTCCTCTACAACTATGTTTATCTCATCCATTCTGATTACCTCCTCTTCTTCTTCAGATCAACTTTCAACTTCCTGAAGCAGCAGCTTGACAAGCATAAACATCATTTTCCTCATCTAGTCAGCTGCTTCAGATTCTTGACCATAAGACTTTAACATCTTCTTCCTTATCAACAAACCCCGGTTTCCGGAGAAAAAAAAGAAGGAAAAATAAAAGAGAAACGAAGCATCTAGTAAAGCACATCAGAGTTCTCTCATCTTCGCTCATCTCAACTAACTCGCCTCTGTTCTTGTTACCTGATTCGTTCGCATCATTGTTTCATTCTCTCTCTACACACATCTGTGTATGATTTCAGTTTTTTTTCGTTTCGCATGGTTTAATTGAGAATTCAACCTTCTCATATTCTTCATCGCAACGTTCCATTTCACAGAAATTACCATAATCTATGAGGTTTTTTCATCTCTTTGAGATCTACTATTTCTCAGTCCCCCCCACCCCCCTCACTTATCTTTCTTACACTCCATTTCCATATAAGCTAATTCGGGAGAGAAAAACTTGATTCATCATCATCATCATCATTGCCAACATCATCAGAGATCGCGTTTGCTCGAGATTTCTTTTTCGTTCACTTCAAAGAGTGGAAAACACAAAAAATAACTTCTATGGCAAACAGGCATAATCCTATTCATCGTTCAAACTGAACCGCCAAATACTTCAAATGAGCTTCTCTCTTCTCTCTCTCTCTTCCTCTTCCTTCCCTGTTCTTCTTCTTCTTCTTCTTCTTCGTCTTCATTCTTGTCCAATTCTGATTGAAAATCCTTTCAATTCAATTGGCATCATCATAAATTCAGTGTTTCATTAACTTTTTAAATAATCTCAGAAAGGGTTTGGTGAGCGATTCGTGTTCTCCAGTTAACTAAAGTTCATTTCATTCACAGTTTGATGAAGTCATTTCCTTATTTCCTCTCTTTCGTCATTTCTCTTCTTCAGCAGTCCCACTCTCCCTCTTACCAGCAGCCCCCCCCCCTCACCCCTACGAACAATAAGTGTTTTCACTACTTTCTCTCTTTTAAATGAAGTGAAACGTTTTCAATATCACAACTTTCCCTTTCTTTCTTATTTATATTAAAAAAAGAAAAAAAACCTTCTCATGCTTCAAGCGCGGAACGTTTCCTATCCTCTTCAACTCCATTCTTCTTCTTCTTCTTCTTCTTCTCTTTCTTTCTCTCTAATTACAAATTCATTCCGCGAACTTCACGATAACGAGCTGTCACGTACGTGTAAAATGAAATTCAAATTTTTTCATTCTCAGTAAGCGTTACGCGCGGAACGGTTGTTGGTCGTACAGCTCTCTGTATGGCTGCTATATATTACTTTCTCTCACTTCTTCCGTCCCTCAATGGCAGTTAGTCTCTTCTATTTTTCCCTTTGCACCTTCTTCTTCTTCATCATTCAAAGGTTATTCATCAGTTTGCAAGAGTCATTATTTTCATTATTATTCGTTTGCTTATTGATTTCTGTGTTAAACATTTTTTAATTTTCTGTCTTTCTCTCTCATTGTCTCTCTCTCTCACTGTTTCTCTCTCTCTTTCTCTCTCTCTTCATCATCTTCACACATACACAGACACACGTTTTCAACTGTTTGTTTTTCCATTTTTGTCATTTCCAATCGAAATTTCAATTTTTATCTTCACAGTTTATGAATTCCGTTCCAAAGGAAGAACTTGATGAATTTCGTATTTTCGCGTGACAACACGGATTGTTCTTGAACATTTTCAAATAAAAAGACAAAAAGAGGATGGAAATCTCTTCTCCCTGTCTATGTGTATGTGTCTGTGTGTGTGTGTGTGTTTCGTCTCAGTCTCAGGGGTGTAATTTGGAGCTTTGGCAATAAACATTTGAAAAGTTAAAAATTCTCTTTTCGCTCCTTTTTTTTTCTTCTTCGAATGGCTAAAATGATTACGAGGTTTTGACATTCTCGTTGGCCGCAGCAGCAGCTCTCGATTGAACCTTCACCTCATTCCATATCTTCTGAATGCCTTTGAATCGTCGACCTTCAGTCATTATAAGTGTTTCCAAGTTTTTTCCAAGCAATCTTCGAACTACTCATCTTCCATTTTTTATTCTCGTGAATGTTTGAAATTAAATAAAAACAAATTTCTTACGAGCCATCAGTAATGGACGTCACTTCTATCGACATCACCGTTTTCTTTTCTTTTTTTTTTATTTTTATTCTCTCACCAACTCACTCATCCACTTTCATTCTCTTACTCTCTTACTCTCTTGTTAGCTCTCTTAGTATCTTTCAATTTCTCTCTCTTCCTCTGTTCTCTCTGCAATTACCTCCTACTCCTTAAGCGAGCACCTTTTGCCATCATCCCAAATAACTCGCTCAAGTCTTCTGTCTTGTCCCAAAATAGCCTGTGTTGCACCTCATGCGAAAAAGAAGTTTGTAAAATTTCGTTCAAATTCGTCATCTTACCACTGCAAAAAGAGACATATCATTTTCTTAGGCCACACACGTGTTCTTCTTGGCAGTCTATTTCTCTTCTTCACAAACATCATCTGTCTATTGTTATCTCTTTTTTCTTATTCTTTCCATCTATTTCACTCATAGCTTTTCCTCTTCTTTTTTTTCCCACACAGAAAGTCACAAAGAAGATTGCTTCATCAGTACGTTTTTTCCTTCTTCTCTTCTTCTTCTTCTTCATCGTCTTCATCTTCTTCTTCTTCTTCCTCTTCTCCTTCTTCTTCTTCATTCAAATAATATTTCATTCTCTTCAATTTTAAGTTCTTTACGCCATTTCTTTAAGTACATCAGTTGTCCATTGCGCTTGCTCCTCATAATTTTGATCATTTTCAGTCATTTTCCCTTCACCTCACCTTCCTTCTCGTTTCCTTCCTTCATACACCTCTTCCACAACACGAAAATATCTTTTTTTGTCTTTCACCAACTATTTTTTCATTCACTATATATATACATGTCTATCTTTATCCTTCTTCAACTTCCTTCTTCATTCTATCCCCATCCAACGTTTGAAACTTCTTGTCCTGTCGACATGCACCCCACAGACAGACACATACATACATCTGACTGTTTATGTCTTACTTCCAATTATTTTTTAATTTTCAAACAGAGAGGAGAAAAGCTTTTTTTGTTCTGTTTTCATGCATTTGTTCCTGACATTCACCCCCTCTCCTTCTCCTCACCTCAGACTTTCTGTCTCTAACTCTCTCTCTAACTCTGTTATACTTCGTTTTTCTTTTTACTTATTCCATTTTACTCTCGCTAAAGGCAATCGAGGGACTAAAACTAAAGTAAAAGCTTGAGCGTATTGGAATAAGAAAAGGCTTGGACGTGCATGCCCTCCGGCTGCATGTATGTGTGCTAATACTGGAAGGCAGTAAACCCTAAATAGCCTTCCTCATTTTCTTTTCTCCATCACAACTTCCCCTTTCTTCTCTCAAATTTACCTTCAAAACATTATTTTCATTTTTATTTTCATCTAATTTTATTTTTTTTCGTCTGTCTGTTCGGATATTTTATTATTATTTTTTGGTTTTTAATGAGATTTCACTATGAGCTGGAACAAGCTGAAGAGCCAGTCAGTCAGTCTGGAGCTCTGTTTCGCATTCACTCATCTACTCTCTGTATGTTATTACCTCCTTTCGGTCTATTTCTCTTGATTGGCTCCCGTCTTCCATTTTGACGACTTGTTTTCAATTTCGAATATGCTAATTACTTCACGTCTTTTCACGTACTATTTCATTAAGCAATTGGCTTTCTCTATTTCCTCCCTAGTAAAGTACATCATTTCCCTTTCAAATCTCTTTTTTAACATTTTTAATGTTTATGAAGAATATCAATGTGCTGGAATCTTCGTTTTTTTTTCAAATTTCTCTCACTCATAAGCTATATGCAAAGTTCGCGTGAGAGAGATATTCCCGTGAAGTTGACGTAAGAGAGACGATTCACGTAATATCACGTGCAACGTTGCACTCTCATTTCATTCTTTGTAAACGTCAAGAACGGTTGTTTTTATCCTTTTTAGTTTTCGGTTGCTTATAGAAATTTCCGCATGAAACTTGAAACTTTCACGCTTGATTTGCCTGCAGGCTTAAGCTCATAGCCCGTTGTTTAATTTAAATAAATTTCGTCAAAAAGAGTGAGAGTTAGAGAGACAGAGCGGATTTTATGTGATATATTCCTTTTTAGACCTTTAACTTGTTTTTTTCGTTTTCTTCATTTTTCGTTTGTGCCTTTGCGTTGCCGTCTTCTTCTTCTTCTTCTTCTTGTTCGTCTGTCTTTCTTCATTCTTTCCCCTTTTTTTAATTTTAATTTACATTAATGAGAATGTTTAGAGATGGATATGTTCTTCAGACAACATTGCGGAAGATGATTTGAAAGCATCTGGAGCATATGTTACCCTATTTGCCTTTACAGCACATTCGATTAACTTATTCTTTGGTTTTGTTTCTCTTTTCATAATGTTTTCTTTCAACTGATGTCATTTCCTCTTTTACAGTTCGCATAAAAGTTTTCTAATTGAAGACTTTCGTTCCGTCTTTCTCTGAACTCTGCTATTGTTTTGCGTTCACACATACACTCTCTCTCACTCTCTCTCTCTCTCTTACTAACACAGACCTGACCAATCAACTAACCAATCAACCAACGTGCTTCTTTCGCCAACAGCTCATTTCAATTGTGTTGAAGCTTTATGATGACTTCTCATCTTTCTCGCTCAATCTGATGTGTTTCACTCTATTTATGTCCAAAAAGAGTCGACCTTCAATCATATAATCGCTCTATTGTGCCATTGATTTCGTTTTCTTCGCTCTCTCTCCCCCGTTAGCATGTTGATAGGCAATCCTTCCGTTCAACTATTTTTCCAAAAAAAAATGTTTCGAAATTCAATTCTGTCCTCCTTTTTAATCTTTCTCGTTTATAATTCCATTTATTGTAAGAGGAAATTAGTGTACGTCACACACTGTCTTGAAAGTTTCCGAAGTAGTAGACGATGGCATGGCGTTCACCCTGCCGTCGTCATCTGCGTGTCTCAATTTTCCTGTTCCTTGTCGTCGTCGTTGATGTTGTCGTCTTCTCAGTGCGTATGGAAACCATATTTCATCGAGGTTGTGTATTTCTCGACATGTTTCAGCCTTGACGAGAAGGTTCAGTAAAAACAAACTGTTTTCGTCCCCCCCCCACCTCAGACATTCATTTTTTGTTATTCTTTCTTACTTTCTCCAATGTTGTATCGATTTGTGAGTTCTCTAATTGAACTATTTGATGCCAGCGAACTTATGAAAGCATTCACAGGAGGAGACTGCCAAGCCTATTGTGAGCGTATGTTTGAAGGCAAACGAACTCAATGTATAATCCATCGCATGGCTTCTCCTTTTTCGTGTTTATTCATTTTTTTGTTTGAATTCTCAGTTATTTATTAGATTTTCTGTTTGTAATTTCTTATAAAATTATTTTTTGCTCATCCACCCTCCTCGCCTCTCATTCCCAGCGCCATGTGTTCCTCCAACTCTCAAGCACTTTCCCTCTCTCCCTTTGTTCATTTTTTGTAATTTTGATGAGGCGATTCATAGAATTTCTTTCTTTACTTCATTTCTTCACACTCAAAGAGTCTTCCAAATCTCTTCTTCTGTAATTGAATTGCTGCTGTTTCCATGTATGGAATACATTTTGTATATTCGCTTGCTACTACTGCTACTGCTGCTGCTGCTGGTCGAGAGACCATTAGCAGCCGTTGTCGTGGACGATATTCTTTCATTTGTGGGCCCATGTTGGCAAAAAATACAAGAAAAGATTGGCTGTTTAAGCTGCAGCTGAAAAGAGAAAGGAAGAAGGAGTTGAGAGAGGGAGTAAGTAGAGTATAGAGAGAGAGAGCTAGAAGCACTTGAGAGGGAGAGAGAGAGTTTCCTTTCATAACTTCTGACTATTAATCGTTAGCAAATGGTTGTTGGGTAGATTGGATTAATTCAGTTCGTTTTCATCGTCCATTCGGAGTGCTTGTCCCTCTCATTGGCCTTTTGGCTTTTCAACTTCAAATTTGATACGCAGACAGAGAAGAGAACGTAGAGCTCTGTTGTAGTGATTGCCTCCGATGAACATCTGCAAGAAATTTGAGAAATCCATTTCGTACTTCTCTCAACTACATAAAAGGCCTTTTTTTGTGCTTTTCGTTAGAATTGCGGACATTTTATCTGAAAACTTCATTGTTTTGCAGAAAACTGTGAGTGGCATGCTTATTAGGAATTCTTTGTTTTTCTGTTAAATATCCTGCTGTTCATGACAAATTGATTCATATTTTCATGCTTCATATGGCTTTTGCTTCTTTAAATGACAACGATTCGATTAGTCTTTCTTCTACGAACTGTACGCACCCCCATACATCCGCAAAGCCTAAAGAGCATGGAATTAGCATATTTGCTTCGTATTCTTTTCTTTTTCAAGCAATTTGTGACATTATTAAGCAATTTGACCAAAAACTTATTTGTCAACTCGAACTTGCCAACCCAACAACCCCCCCCCCCCCCCCCCCCCCTATCAAGCAAATGTTTTTATGCTTGTCAAGTTTGACCAATTGTGCAGCTTCAAAATCCTTCAATGGCTTCCGTTCTTATCTCAAATCGAGTGAGACCCTAAAAGAACAACGAGAAATGTTCTGCCGATAGGAAAGATATGAATGAGTGAATAGATGGATCAAAACTAACAAACATCACCAAATGTCTCTATGTAATGAACGGAAACAGACGGAAAGCCAGAAGTACTTAGTTCTAGCAGGTCTGCCTTCCTAAAAGCTTAACGGTTGTCCATATTTATACCCTCAAGCAGTTCCATTAACTAACATTAGTCTTTTGGAGCAAAATGTTTGAAGGCGAACTTTAATTGGTTGTTGATGGGAAAAATGATGGCAACATTGACAGAGCGCAGATAAGAATAAAGCTCGGCTTCAGCATAGGCATTGCGCATACGCATACTCACACACTCACACACCCTCACCCATCATTCCCCCACATACATGTACTACAACCGCTCTCCACGTCTACGCAACTTAAAGTGAATTTCTTTCACTCCTTTCTTTTCACGTGAAATACGCGTGGGACGTGAAAGGTTTACGTAAATCAGTTTGCACAGCGTTGGATGAGCTGGAAAGACGGGGGAGCTATTAGCGTGAGACTGACTGAAAAACTTTTTCTTCCCCATTTCCTTATTTAGCAGCAACAAAAAAAAAAGTTTGTTAAACGTTCATAGATTAGAATTAAGGCTAAAGATCTCTGTTTTAAGATATTTAATATAATAATATTTCATTTCTTATTATATTTCGCTGTCACAAAACGCACGCAGAGTTGTAAAGACAGGCATTTCATGTGCATTGAAGGACATTTGACCATTGGTGGGGCTGTCAACTGCGATTTATGTATTGAATTGAGATAATTATGTCTTTTTACACTCACTTACATATACAAGACACACATTCATACAGACATACACTTGCACATACACTTGCACACTCACATCCCCAGGATGATGTTGAGAATGCTTAACTGATCATTAACATTCCTTCTTCCTCTTCTTCTTCTTCTTCTTCTTCTTCTATTTCGACTGCGAGAGAAGAAGATTAGTTCTTATAAACAACGTTCTCGTCTTCTTCACTCGTCCTGTTTTCACTTAGTTATGAAATTTTTGTTTCCTTCCTCAAAACAATCCGTTTCAAAAGCATTTTATAGTATGTTGTGCTCTTGATTTCAACCCCAAAATCCTTTTTTCATACTTTTTTCGTTTTTTTTCGTTTTTCTCTCTCTCTCTCCTTCTTCTTCTAGGAGAAAGGTGAATTCAGCTGTGCAAAAAAAAACATCTAAAATACTTATTTTTAAAGAAAAAAAAACGACGAAAAGAGAACGATGGGAGGTAGACTTCGACACGACTTGCTCATGAATAATAAGCTGGCCAATGAAATTTTTCCTTCTTTCCACGTCACAACAAAGAAAAGTAGACTGTAGTTTAGATTTGAACCTCAGCTTTCCTCTACCTCTCCCTCTCTCTCTCTCACTCTCCCCCTCTCCCTCCTTCCCTCATTCTCCCTCTTTAAATCTCAACTTCATACAATTGTTGAAAATTCATTGACTGAATGTGCACACCCTGTGTCTATGAGTTGCTTATGCATCTAATGCTTTCTTTAAAAACTTTAGAACTTTGTTGAAACTTGGGCTGCCACTGCTGTTGCTGCTTTCCTTGCCATTTTCTTTATTTGGTCATGTTTGTTGTCTTTTTTTGGTGGAGGGGGGGGGGAGACAAGAAGTTGTCTTTAGCTTCAGTCACAAAGCACATTTTTTCATTTTCTTTCCGTTTTTTTATCTTTACGCCGTTTTTTTGTGGAGCACACATATACAGATAGAGAGAGAGAGAGAGAGAGAGAAGGGGGGGAACATAGGCCGACGTCCGAAATCATTTATTTTATTCATTTTTTGTAGTCAGACGTTGTTCTTTAAGCTCTGAAATAGCTCTTCTCTCTCTCTCTCTTTGCCTCTTGTTCGAGCTCAAATGAGCAATAGAGGGGAACATATAGAGAGAGAGAGTGAGTGAATATGAAAGACTTAGAGAGAGGGTAGAGGAAGTGAGAGAACAAAAAAATTAAAAAAGCGCAAGTTTCTTTAATTTTGACGTTTTGTCAATAATAATGAAAAGACATATGAATAAACTAGAAATTGAATAAGCTTGTTCGAGGCTTTTTACAACAAAAGTGTTTATTTTTAGCTTTTAAAGCTCATATGATTACTTCTTCTTTCAAATTTATAAATAGTATAAGCAGTTATTAATTTGGTCTTACAGCGAATATGCCCCCCCCCACCCCAGAACTTCTAGAGCAACACTGCCGCAATAGGAGCAAAGAGAAAAACGAAATTACTTGCCAACCAGCTGATAGATGTAAAGCTATTTCATATTTTTATACTTTTCATGCATTTTTTCTACTTTCTCCTTGTTATTGCATCATTCTACGCCGCAAATTAGAATATTTGACGTAACTTCACGTAATATGCTAATGTTGACGTGGGGGTTATAGCGCGCATTATAGCGTCGCAATGATAGACGCGCTCCGTAATTTTCATTTAATTATTTGACTTGAGGCGAAGTGAGCGGTCGGATTTAATTTTTCTTCCTTTCCTTTTTTTTTTGTCTTTGATTAGTTGTCTTCTGCTGCTTCTTCGTTTTTTTTTATTTCAAGCAATCCTTTTCGAGTTTCTATATATAGAGTTTCTTTTTCTGTTGCACCACATACACATCACAAGTACTTCTCTGTACATTACGATTGAAGGCAGTGCAGTACATGTTGTACAAAGAAAGAGAGAGAGAGAGAGAGAGATGGAATTTATTTTTTATATTATTAAATCAGTAAATTATGTTTTCCCTCTCCAACAGCTAGCTGCATTCACTCTGATTCTCTCCTTATATCTCTCCATCTCTTCCTTCTCCATTCTTCCATATCAAAAACAATTACTGTTGACTACTAATTGTAATCAAAATAATTGTCGATAGAAATTGAAATAAGCAATGTTTCGACTGTGCTCGACTGAATTGAGCTTGTAAAGCTGAAACTACTCTCTCTCTCTCTCTTTTTTTGTTTTTTTTTTGTGGCGAAGAAGTTTTCCTTCTTATTGGAATTGATGTTTTCTTCTTCTTTTTTTTTTCTTCGTATTCTCCTTCATCCATGTTCTCTTCGTATTCGTTGTCTTGTGCTTCTTCTGCTTCGTCAGAGTTTCCTTTCTCATCCTTCTGCTTTCTGACGACATTCCCGAGGGGAGAGAAACGGCTGATGCACCACAGTAGAAATTCAACGATAAGAAGTTGAAAAAAAAATTTTTTTTTTCTCCATCTAGTCAGTTAGTTTTACGAATCACAATGTTAGTTTTTCATTAAGTTCTTCATTGCGGTGTGAGGCGAGAAGAACGATAACAAGAAATCGTGTGATTTCATTTGGTTTTAAGTTTTATTTGAATATATTCTCTCATTCATGCTAGCCTTGATACTATATACTAGTTGTTCAACAATCACACAATGTGCAAGTTCTTCCTTCTTCATACATCTTTCTATCTATCGTCCATCTTTCTTTTCTACTTTTTTTTTCTTTTTTTCTGACTCTCTCTCTGTGTATGTGTGTGTGTGTGTGTTTCATTTTCGCTTATTCAATACAACTGTGATTTGAATATGAAAAAGTGAAAAACTACAAATGTAAAACAATCACCTTCATTCTCGCCATTTTTCGACATTTGTCAATCATCCATAGTCCGAAGAGTGTACATTGTTTTCATTCATCTGATTTGTCTGGAAGCTTATAACTCAAAAATGGCTTTGGATTATTTATATTCTTCTTCCTTTCTTCATTTTTCTTCCTTGTATCTTCTTATCGTCTTGAGGCATTTTGTATTTTTCTTTTGTCTGTACCCATTTCTCTCTTCCTTCTCCACCCCTTCACTCCCCCTCTTCTGTCGTTTCTCTCTTCTCCTATTTTCATCCTTCTCATCCGTTTGGTTTAAATGTTTAAATCTGTTAACAGATCTGTGATAAACAAGCCAGCTATCCAAATGTAGTGAGGAGAACAATTGAAACAGAGTATGGAAGGAGAGATAGAGAGAGACCGAGAGATGTATGATGATGAATCCTTTTTTTAGAACAAAAAAAAATAGATAAGAACTAATTCATTTTTATTTTGAATAATTATCCCTCTCGTATCTTCTGTTTTCCCGTTCACTAGACTATTTTTCTAGATTTATAAAAGTTTCCTGTAAACTGCAAGTAAATAATTCAAAGCTTGCTTTCGTTTTGACAGAAGAGAATATGAGAGCTGAAAACAGAGATCGAACATAGGGTCGCTTGAAGACGTTTATGCTCTGTCTTCTTAAAACGTTTTTTTTTCTCTTCATCTTCTCATATTCCCTCCCTCTCTCTCTCCCTCTCTCTCTCTATCAAACTATGTGACTGATTTGCTGAAAAAATGTGTTTCATGAATCATCTGACTGTATGTTTGTTTATTTGATTTCCAAAAAACAATTCAACAGTGCTTTATCACCCGACAGCCCTGTCATTTGGTAATTTCCAACATTTTGCTCCGCTTGGTTCGTCACTTCTCATTTTTTAACTTCTAGAAAAGCGAACTCCTCTTCTTTCCGTCTTCCTTTTTTGGGACAAATGCGATTAGGTTATTTGAATTTCTGACATTGTAATTCCCCCCCCCCTCCTCTCTCCCTCTATCGCAGCAACTTCTTATTCTTGTCTACACTTTTCACGGTTTCTTTGTGCTTCTTTTTTTCTTCTTCTTCTTCTTCTTCACCCTCCTAATGAAGGCTGTCGTCGTCGCCATTCATTTTCACATCTCACGCTATTCGCTCAGTACTTGGTCAGCAATCATCTATTGGCATTCTTCTATCTTAACGCTTTAACCAATTTAGTCATTCATCAGAGTTGCTCAGTTAATCTTTTTCTTGTTGAAAAAAGAAGAAAAAAAAGATTTTTTTTGATTCAATCATGATACTGATGATGATGCTGATGGTGGTTGTGATGATGAGGCAGATGATGAAGAGGGGGTAAGGATGCTGCTGATCATTTTATTATCATCATTTGAGTATATACTGCCTCTGCTTTCATATAAAAGTGAAATGATCAACATGATGCCATTTTTAGACGAATTCTCTTTCTCTCTCTCTATCTCACTTTCAAATTGATATTGTTATGTCAAGCTCTTCTCATCTTCTCCTGCTGTACATTCTTTTTTTCTTTTTCTTTTTCTTTTTTTACTTTTTGCTTCTGCCACTGCCTGCCCTGCCTTGTCATCCATCTCCTCTATTCCGTTCTTTTTTATTCTGTTTCATATATAAGACCATATGTTTTAATTAATTTATTATATCTTGATATATCTTTTTACATGTATTTTAAATTAATAATAATTTTAATCGTCATTGAGCGCTTTATTAAATATCCTTCTACTCACCCCTCCCTCTCCCCCCTTTCTCTTTCTTTTCTCCAGTCTCCTCTCTCTCTCTCTCTCTTGTCTCTTCTCTTAGTATCTGTTTCTTCCTCTTTCCCTCCTTCCCTCTCCCTCTTTCTCTCTCTCTCCCTCCCTTTCACTCCCTCTCTCTTTTCAATACTTCATTTCTCGTTCATTCATGATTGTGTTGTCTTTGAAAAAGCATTTGACAAGCTATGCATCTAATCAATTTAATGTATCGAATATTTAACCAGTCATTCAAAGCTTTTGTTTCTTATTTTTCATTTTATTTTTCATTTTATCGTCTTCGTTAGCGTCAATCAGATCGTTCAAATCAAATGATTATTTCAAATGCCACATATATTTGTATGTATGTGTATATGTGTGTGTATGTGAAGGAGAAGATTATCTCAAAGCACATGATTTTTCGCGATTATTCAATCCCCACTTCCGTTCACTCAAATATCCCCAAAATGTCTCTCTCTAATGACCATTTTTTCCTCAATATACAACACACACACACACACACATATACATAGACTTTTATATATTTTTTGTATTACTATTATTACTATCTTGAAATAATACTTCTTATCTTTCATTCCTCTTCTACTTCTTCTTTTTTTTCTTTCCAAATCACACACACACATCCACATACACACACACACAACGGTTGCATTCTATTCATTCTGCTAAGGAAGTTTCATTTTTTTTGTTCTTTCACACTCTCTCTCTCCCTCTCTCTCTCTTCATTCCCCCCCCCCCCCCCCCCCCTCCATTCACAACAATCTGTGATAGTTTCAATTTTTCATTTCATTAGGTTACATTTATTAATTGATGCCTCTCGCTTGCCTGCTTGCTTGCTTGCCAATCTTGAGAAGCTTAATTCTTACTTTTGCTTTTACCTCATTGAATTTTCTTTCTTTTCTTTCCAAATGTTCTCTCATTCTCTTCTTCTCTCCATCTTCATTTCTAATCTGTTCCTCTATTCGTTTCTCTCTTTCTTATCCTCTCTATCTCTTTTGCTGTTCTACCACTTAAACTGCTCTTGTCCTAATTAGAAAACAGACCACTACCGCCATATGCAGATTGAGTTCTTCCGAATCCCGATCAAGCCCTATGCATCATTCTATTTTCTGAGAAATCTCTTCATTCAGCTTTTTCTCTTTCTCATTCCCAAGTGAGATGGTGAGCCAAACCATATATAGAACCGATATTAGATTGTTATATTGAAAGTTAAGATTAGCTTCTTCAACTCTTCACTCGTCTTCATCTTCATCTTCTTCATCTTCTTCTTCTTCTTCTTCTTCTAGTTCTCACCCATTTTTAAACAATTGATGATGTCGTCTTGTCTTTTGTATATTTCTGCCAACTATTTTTCTTTTTTTCTCCTTTTTTTTTGTTCTCTTCTTCTGTTTCTCTTCTTGTTTTTCTTGTTCATAACAAAGACTACTAAGCTTTTTCTTTTCGTATTTCTATTCAAATGTTTCGCCATTCATCCAAATGATGGCCATATATAGGCTTTTAGCCTAAATGGCCTACAAAACCTCGTACAGCCTATATAGCACACACACAATCTTCAAGTTTGCCTTAATTACAATTTGATTTGTTTGAAATTGAAAACTTTTCGTTTTTTTTTTCTGGAACTCTCCCTCACTCTCTCAATCTCTCTCTCTCTTTACTCTTACTTCATGTCTTCAGTTCGTTGTTGTTTCTTCGAGTCGTCTTCTTCTTATACTTCATCGTCGTTGTCGTCGTCGTCTTCTTCTTTCTTTAATTTTTAATTTTTCAATAATTTATATTTTTATTTGAATATTATTTTCAGCCTAAAACATATGATCATAACAAGAAAAGTGAAAAAAGATTATGATGAAATGTGATGCATTGACATATGGTTTGAAGAGAGCTGAGCAAGCAGTTTGTTCCTTTTTCAGAATTGAGAGGACCATAATCTCTGTTTCTTCTATACGATCGTGAATATATATTCAATAACATACTTCTTTCCATGTTATGGAGAAGATTTTGGTTGCATATAGATGCTCAAAGCTTTTCTCTCTCTCTCTCTCTCCCTCTCTTCCTCTCTCTCTTTAAATATCTCTTCAACACACTAGGGATATCCATTCTCCCTTCAAAATGCGATGAATGCAGTCGAATGAGTTTGAACAGTACAAAGAAGAGGAAGAAACTCACTATAGATGGATAGATAAAGAAGTTGAAAATAATAAAAGAGAGAAAGATGGATTGAGCTGAAGCTGTGAAGACAAGCTGAGACTGAAAGAAGAATGAAATGAGCAAATTGACGGATAAGATGACCGGAACGTTGTGTCCAGTCGTTACCCAAATGGTTACCGTTATGAATATTCAATGCTTCAAGTAGGTCCCTATATTAAAGATCTAAGAGGGGGAGGAGCAGGAGAAGAAGAAGAAGAAGAAGTGGGAGCGAGAGAGAGAGTGAGAGAGAAAAGAAACTAACTATATTCATCCTTCTTCAGATTTCATATATCTATATATGGGTGTATGTATGTACATGTATGTGTATGTGTGTGTGTGTAAATTTTGCTTCAAGCCTTGTCAGGCACATTCTATTTTCCGTATATATTCTATCTTTTCATTATTCTATGCTTTCTCTTTATACGAATTCGCATAATTCAAGATTCTCCCTCTTTCTTTCTTTTCCTCTCCCTCTATCAATCTCTCTCTCTCTCTCTCTCTAACTCCCTCCTTCTCTCTCAATGAGAATAATGAACTTCACACACACACACACATACACACACACATTTTTTTCTTCATTTTCTTCTTCTTCTTCTTCGTTTTTCTATTCAATTTCATTTTTATCTCACACATCAACACTTTCGTTTTCAAGGCTCGTTTGAGAGTTCGATGACAACCCTCATGTCACCTCGAAATGTTAATTTCTCCTTTTCCTTCCCTCTCTCTTTCTTTTTCCTCTTTTTTTTTGTTCTGTTAGGAAGTACTAAGTTGACAATACTTTTCCCTGTTTCTGACAAGTTTTTTTAAGCTGGTAAATCCTCAAGCTGCATCAAGTTTTCAATGAACATCTCTCTCTCACCCTCTCCTACTCTCTTCCTCTCTACTTCTATCTTTCTCTCGAAGTTTTGTTGGTGAAGAAAACTTTTTTTTTGTCATCGTTGTCTTCTTCTTCTTCTGCTGCTGCTTCTTCTTCTTCTTCTTCTTCTTCTCTGAACATTGTCGCTTTCATTCTCGTTAAAAGGGAATGAAAGACTTCGAAGTTCACCCTCTGATGATTTTCATTGTGAGCTTCAAAACCAAAGTAATCCGATATCCAACATGAGGTTTACGTGCTTCAGCATCACCACTTCTCGTCCCCGTTTTTGCCGGAGTCTCCTCGTGTTGCATTCTCTCTCAGTGAACCTTCTTCACATTTGCTTCGAATTCTAACAATTTTTAAAGTTTATTCTTTTTTTGTCATCTTCTTTCAATTCTTCAGTTCTCATGCACTTCATCCATCCATCTTCATCTTATTCTTCCTTCATCTTCTCCTTCTCCTACTTCTCGCAGTTTGAAACATCTTCGTCTTTGAAACTTTACAATCATTTTTTCCATATTTGCTCTCTTCATTCGTCACAACGTCATAATCTTACATTTCATAATATGAATTACATTGCACATTCCTCTCTCTCTCTCTCTCTATCTGTCCCTCCCTCTCTCTGCTAACATTTCAAATGACCACATATCTTACATTTCATTACCATAATAGGTAGAGAAACTACTCAAGTGAGAAAGCTCATTTACCCACGCTTTCTGATTTCCAAATAAGCCATTTTTTCTTTTTCATTTCCCATCAGATATCATTATTTACGTCGAGTTCTGTGTTTTTCTTAGATAAAATATAGATAAATCTCTCTCTCCCTCCTTCCCTTTCTACTCTTCTTCATCACTTGCAACCATCTCCTTCCCTCTCTCTCTCTCTCTTGCATTCCCTCCCTCTCTCCCTCAATTAAGTAACTGCGCACATTCAAAATTCAAATTTAAAGGTCTAATTCGAAATCATTTCACCATATCGAGTTCGAAATATTTCAGAAATGCACTTCATTTGTTATTGCAAATCAACTCGCATCAATTTCATTTTTCTTTTTTATTTTGAAGAGTTTGATAGGTCGTACGCTTTCTCCAAATTATATGCTTTGTGTTCGAGACCATTCTTTCTATTTATCAGATGTGAAATTTGCTTTTACTCTCTAACTCCCTCTCTCTCTACCACCTTCTCTCCTTCTTCATCAATTCTCCCCCCCCCCCTCGCTCTGTTTATATGATGAATGTTAAGATGATTGTCAAGTTGGTATGATGGCATTTAACGAAATTAAGAAAATTTCGGAATGTAAACGAGCGAACAAAGCCGTCGTTACGAAATTTAATTGCGTAGCTTGCCGTTTCTCATTTTCTTATTGCGTCCTCCTGCCCTCTCTCTCCCTCCCTCTCTGTCTGTCTCCCTGTCGCTGTTGATCGCAATTAGATCCAACTCAATATATATTTTGGAGATATTTATGTGCATGCTGCGTGTTGCTTCGAAAGCCAGAAATATCAGCAAATAGCATCAGCAAGCTTCTGACTCTAATTAAATTTTTGGATTGTATGTTGTTTCTTTGACCAGACGAGTCAGTCAGTCAAGCTAACCCGCGAGCTATCTATGGCGACGTTCGTTCGGCAGATGGTTTTTTCTGTTCTTTTTTTTTTGCCCATATAAACTGAAATGGCAGATTGATAAAACAGAAAGAGAAAAAAGAAAGTCAGATGGAGCCTTCCACAACATACTTCCTCTTCAAATCGTTTTGAGACAGACAGCAAGACGAAGAGATGCGAATTCTTTTAACATGCCTCATTCCATCATTGAAATTTACGATGTTCGAGCAAGATGATGAGAAGCCGAAAAGAGGAAGCTGCCGCATTGACAAGAAAACGCTTAAATTGTAAATTAGATGGGAATGATTATACGAAATCAAATAATCATTTTTCCTCGTTGCGAATTTTGGAAACGAATGAAGTGAGAAAATGAGAAAGAAGCCCACCTCCGCTAATTCCATTGTGGGCTACAAGTTTGGCAGGCAGTTTTACAAACACATACACACATGTTTTAATAGTGTTGTGTTCGCTTCCTTGTTTCTGTATGTTTCGTTCTGTCGCTTTTCGCATGTTGTCTTGGCAAGCTGCTTTCTCTGTTCCGAATATGAGAGCGATTATCCGTAATCACGCTAGGTTTGAAACTTTTAGCTTTCATTCATGCTTCCAGCTTAGCAACCTTCTGGATTCTCTGCTTCGCAACACCATCTATGAATTCATCGATTTGTAATATTTAGATTACGAATGAATACATTTGTAAATTCTCTATTTGCAAAAAGAAAAATATTATCAAAAGTTTAAAAGAAGTTAAAATGACGATGATAGTGTAGCTGCGATGTACGAAGAGAGGAGACTGGAAGACACAAGCAAGCTGGATGAAGTTGTCATAGAAAAGCCATCATTTACTAGCTAATGAAGCTCATCTAGTGAAAGATTATATGAGCTTCATCTTTAAGCCATCTTACCTCTATAATAGGAGAAAGCTTTCGATCAAAGAAGATATTTTCTTGTTTAAAAACAACGACGTGGCATGAGAATGTCGAAAATTTGAATATTCAATTGTATTATTTACATTATATTATTTATAAATCGAAAAGTTAATCGATAATCTTTCATCCGAGTCACTCACTTTCTTTGGAATTTTTTTTTTCTTTTTTTTCGTTTGTTTGCGTGTCTTGACCGTTTTACATGACTGCCTGGCTAGGCCAGGCTGACATTACTGCCATTGCTTATATGAGAGCTATCTGTGAAATCTGATGAAACGAGCTATATATGGCTGTGTGAAGACAGATACATTCCTCACTCACACTCTCCCTCTCTTTGCCAAACGAATGTTAAAATATATTTATATTAAGAAGAATTTTAATGTTTTTATTTGTCATTGCCATGACGCCGGCTTTGAATTTACGAATTAGAATATTCTAATGAGAGCACACGGGGGTTACTTAACCACTGCTAGAGGTTTCACGTGAGTCACGTAAATGCTCAATGAAGCATTTCATGTATAGCAGAACTAATGAGCGGTTGCATTATTTTCTCTCTCTCTCTTTCTCTCTCTCTCATCTTTATTCTTCTTTTTTCTTCTTATTCTCTCTCTATCGTCTCTCTCTCTGTTTTTCTTCTTCTCTCCCTTTGTTTTATATTTTTATTTAATGATTCCATGAGAACGGATTGGCAAACTATTATTTCTTGAAAATACAAAGAGAATGCCATTGATTATCGACAGCTTTTAATTATATAAAATTAACGTCAAATGCTTATTCATCTCATATCTTCTATAGATAGATGACCAAGTGATCCTGTATAGCAGTATTATTAACAGCTTAAACTATATGATAGAATATATATGGAAATGGATATTCATCCATCATTTGTTCTTTATAAATTCTATTTGAATTATTAGTTGTTGAATAATCTCTTTCTCTCTCTCTTCTTCTCTAATTCTCTCTAACTCTATCTCTCTGTCTCTCTTTAACCTTCTTCCTTAGATTAATAGCCACTTCTATGCTGATGATGGAAGAAGAAGAAGAAGCTTAAATGGCATCCAGCATCTTCCTCCTTCTACTTCATCTCGAGTTCCTGCAAATCTATAAAACACGATCATCTAACTTTCCATAACTTGGCATTCATCCCTCCTCTTTCACTCTCTCTCTCTCTCAATGCGTTTGTAGTATCTCCATCTCTTCCGTCTCCTAATCATTCATTCATCTCATTAGCATTTGAGTCGTTCGTTATGAAGTCATTAACGAACTTCATGCTTGAAGTAAAAAAACATTTCTTATTTCTCGGATTTTCTTATCTGCCGTAGTGTTCATTTCGTTTTCGATTTCACAATGATCAAATAGATTGACGGCAACGGGTTGCGAGGCAACGCTTCTCGAAATACAATCTACTTTCATATCAAATCCGTTTTCATCATACATGACTTCATCTTAAAAAAGAGAAAAAGAGAGATAGAGAGATAGAAGGCGGGTGTGAAGAAGTTGAGAAACGAGAGGAACCGTAACTCACCATCATCACCAAAGTTCCCCATGGTTGCTCCGATTGTATTAGCTGTTCAATTGCAATTACTCGCACCTTTCATTATTAATTAGGAGTTCGTTTGTATGTGTGCATGTGATGGAGTCGGAAGGAAACAGCTTATCAACTCTTAACTCATTCACTAACAATATTATTTATGAATTTTGACATTGACGATAATCCATTTTGCTCGTTAAAGGCCATAATGGCTTTCCCTTCGAATACTCGCACAAAGCTGTGCTGTGAAAAGAAAAAAGTAAAATATGGGGTGGAGGGAATTAATGCAATGATTTACAGAATACTCTTTCTTTCTGTGAAATATCAAATTTCTTTGTTTTCCTTTTTCATTTTATCGTTCTCGCCTTGCAGTTGTCATTTTGTTTTTTTGCTTTTCTTCTATAATCAGCTCGTTTATCAGTTTTCAATTGAGAGAGCCATATATAGACAGAGTAACCTTCTAACCTGCTGATTAGTAGGAATTTCTTGCATTCTCGTACTTCTTCGTTTCGTCGTCTTCATTGTTTCGTTGAAATATTCACTCTCTCTCTCTATCTAACCTTTGACTTCTTCAGCATAAATGCGCCATTCCATTAGCGATATTTGGTAATGGAGGAAGTCTCGACACGAAGAGCTTCCTTAGATGATTACGGTACGGCTTACTGATGTTTCAATACACGTGCTACTCTGCTTCTTCAGGTGCTACAACATATGGCAACGGCGCTTTATCGAGTTCCATCATGGAAGCCACAATGCATGACGTTATGACAATAGAGATGAGCCACCATGATGTAGCAGGTAAGCCGTTAAGATGTGTTCTCTTCTTACATTCATATGCGGAAGTAAGAAGACAGTCGAGTGATAATCCCTATCCGAGTTGTCATGAAACTTCGAGCACACGCCTAATAACTTATGAAACCTGCTCTGCTTACAGATTCTTATCTTGATCCTAGAAGTTTCGGTGGCTTAAACTCATACGAAGACTATAACGGTTCGTTTTTCTCATCATCTTTCGTAACAACACAAACTGTTTGTCTTATCTCTTTTTCTCCTAAAAAGGACAAATATACTAATAAGTTTGTTATCGACTGAGTTAACACTCTGTCATCCCATAATTCAATTTCAACTTCCATGTTGGATGAACAAACATTTTTGTTTTCCAAAATATATGTGTTACAGGCTCTCATCCATCTTCTTATTCAACAAATTCATCCACTACTTCATCTTCATCAACGACTTCTTTTGAATCTTCAACTTCAAGCCAGACAGCCAAGCCTTCATATTCCTCTGCTGCTCAACAAACCTGTAAGTCCATCTCTTTTATAAATGTGTCTCTTCTCTCTCTCTCTCTCTCTCTTTATCTATCTATCATTCCTTTCATTTCTCTCCAGAAAGCTTCCGATCCGTTTGTTTCATCAGAAATTTCATTAGTTCGGATGAAAAGGCAAGGCGATAAGCCTGTTCTCTTCTACAATCCCTTTTATGGCATCTCATAAGCTTATCATGTTTTCTTACAAATTTTACTTTTATTTTTATTTTAAAACACAGATCAATATAATGTCGTTGATAAAAAGTGATAAAATCACTTAGTCACTGAGAATTCGTCTTCTCAAACAAATTTTTTTTGTTTTATAACTTTTTGCGGGTGATCTGCGAAAAAAAAGCTGTCGTTCACCTCCCAGTCTGCTTTTCAACTTTCGATTGCAAACTATCCTTTCTGGTACCTCATTTGTGTGTGTGTGTGTGTATGTGTGTCTGTGTCACGTTTCCTCGCTCCTAAATTTATCTTTTTTTTTATTTTACTGTTGTCATCCTACTCTACTAGTTTCAGCATCGTCTGCGCAATCGAAATTCGATAATTCGACCAGATTTGACTCACAATTGCCGCCTCCATCGCAAAGGTAAGCCATCGTTTCTAATATCAGCCAAATACAAAGTGTTCATTAAAACCAATTACATAAATTATATATATTTTGAAAAGGAAATGTTATCTTCAGACGTGTTCCAACTTATCCGGTTAAGACAGCAAACCCAGCCACCTGCACCCAATATGCACCTGCTCGAACTATCATAACGTGAGTCTAGTAGCGCTTCAAGGAAACACTTTTCATAATAATGATGTTGCAGGGTGAAGTCTACACGAAGAGCTCAAAGTCGAACTGCTGCAAACAAGAAAGAAACTCTAGATCCGCAAAGACTTGAAGACGAAGTTGCTAGGTAGAGAAGCCAACAGCCGCTTTTGTCATTTCATTGCCTTTTTTAGAAATGTTTCGCAAATAATGTCTGCTACCAAACAACAGCGCTTGATACAAGAAGCTCAGATCAAGTTTGTTTCTCTTACGTCGTCGCTCTTTTACAGTCTTTTCTCCAGAAATGGCATTATTCCCACCACCAAAGCTTTTTTCAATTGTCCCGAGTGTGGCAAAGGAATGACAAGTCAAAGAAATCTCCAGGTAACTTGATTTTGAGTCTGTAGTCTAGCATTTCCGAGAAAGTGATTGAGTTTGTCATAGCGGGGAGGGAAACCTGAAAGGAACAGAACAGGAGTTCAGATGCTTTGTTTCCTTGGTTACCAGATATGGAATGTAATTGATCACATTCTCAAATGTTTATTAGATTATTTGATTCCCTTTCCATTCAATACAAATGCCTTCTCGGAAAGTTCGGTAGAGATTTCAAACCAGTCCGAGAGTTTCACGTGATGTTCGTTTAATTAAAAAAATCGATAAATTCGTAAACTACGTTTTTACCATAAAAAAATTACGATTTTATTGAAAATTTATGAGCCGGTTGGGCAGTTTCCCTCTCTCTTACTAGGTGCGGGTGCATGTGTATGTGTCAGCGCCATGGATTCCCCCACATCATACGTCGAGCTGATCATTACCTTTCAGCGTCATCGACAATCTTCTTGTAACAAACGATTCTCTCAAGAAGCTTCTCCTGTAAGGGAAGATGAGTCGAGTTCGAATATTATGATCGACACAGACATACAAACTCCTCCTTTAGTGGCTTTACCTGGTGTCGATACATTCTCACAGAACATAGGAGGTTACAATATGGTTTCAGAGGTAAGAGACTACTTGATTAAGATTCCTTCATTGCCTTCCTTTTTCAGATGAACGACTGGTGTAGCACGGAGAGTTATTCTCCAGTTCAAAGTTCACAGGCAGATCATCTGACGTCCCCATTAGACAATTCTGAATCCCTCGGCATAGAAACTGCTAGGTTTGTCTGCTGATCAGCTATTTCCTGTTCAACTCATTCTAATTGCAGCCATGTTTCCGATAATTGCTTACCTCCTTTATCGCTAGAAACTGATGAATCTCGCACTCATTCAAGTAGCGCTTCCCACTGTAGTTCCAACTCAGGCGGCAACTCAGCATCTCAAGGATTGCACACGTATGTTCTATTTTAAATTATTTGAAAACAAAACATTCGAAAATGCATGATAATGACGCAGCTTAAGCTTTCAATGTCTCAACATCTAAACCTAAATTTGAATATGCATTTCCCGCGCAGTTCACGTGAACTCGCACGTGGCTCACGTGGCAAGAACGCTGTCCACATTTTCAGAATAATTCGCACCAGTTGTGGTGTGGTTGACTGAATATTAAAGTTTAAACATATTTTTTAAAACGAAATATGAATATCGTTACATTCGTTCTTATATGGTGTTCTAAATATTCGTATCCGTTATTCTGCACACCACTTAGTGAAGCAATTTGCAGATGTGGTTCATGCAAGAAGTCAGTTTGTTCGTTACGAAGTCTCAAAAGGCACTTTACCACCTGCAAGCAATTTATTGCCGATCATGGTCCCCCTGAAAACGAGTACGTAAAATATTCATCATCTTTATATATGGCCTTCTTGATATGATTGTTGTAATTTCGTTGTGTTTGCTTGTTGTTTTTTTAGTTCAAAGCCCAAGGTGAAGTCTCGCAGAAAACCCAAAGCTGGATCGGACAAAGAAAATGAAGTTGCCTCGCTTGAAAGCATGAACTGGCCTGTGACATCCCGCGATGACGAAGTGCTCATGATGCCTTCTACGTCAACCTCATCCTTATCCGCCTTATCATCTTCGTCGTCTTCAGTATCTGATAGTGGCAGTTCAGCTAGCGACGTTATTGCTGCTGTTACTGACGGGTGTGTTCATTAGTTTTGTGCTTAGTGCTTTGTGGTTGATTCTTAGAATGTTTTCTTGATCATCATAGCACTTATAAATTCCTAGAGAAAGGCTTTCAACAGTTCCGTGCAAACCTATTTTTTCAGTTCCGGAACTAATGTTTGTGTTGATTGTAGTCGACAGCTTTGTTCAGCTAGTAACTTGAAACGCCATCGAGCTACATGCAAGGCTGCTCTTCAAAAGTGAGCGTTATTTTAACTTTAATGTCTTATAATATGTGATTGTTTAGTTCTCGACTCGGTGCCACTTCACGCTGTTCTTCCCCATCGACTCCTCCGTCTTCTACAGACGAAAAAGATGTGCCTCAACAGACGGTGACACGGAACAGCTCAACTCGTTTTGCAGAACAGGTATCTAGATGGAATGCACTTTGAGTTTGCTTATTCTGTTTCCAGAGAGTTACTCGACAGTCACAAGCTACAGCGGCCGCGAACATATTGCTCAACGATCCTGAGTTACAACAGAAGCCATGGGTATGCGACACCACTCAATCTTTTACTAACTATGTTTGTTTTTCAGATAACTGTTGGAGAGCATCTACGTGCTCAACATCATAAAGCTAAATTGGGCGATAACAACTCTAGAGACGTTGAATCGGCTGGAAGTCCAACTTCTTGTATAGCTAACGCCAGCACAAGCTGTGCAGTTACCTTGCTCACGAACGGTAGCATTCCGAAACAAACAAGCGGTTCCAAACAACCGAACAATGCTGTTAGTACTACAACTGGATTGAACAATATCACGTCTTCCCAAGTTGCGATATCAAGCAGTAATCTACGAGCTGCCACTGCCAAGAGCAGAAACAACAAAAATAATAATCTTAACACTACCATCAACAACAATAATAATAATAATAATATTAATATCAATAACAACGGTAACGTCAACGCTAGCAACTCTAATAATAACAACGCCAAAGCGAGTAACGGTAAGTTCCTATGATTTGGAATTATCTAATTAGTTTTTTTCAGCTCGAGTAACCTACTACAAGTTGGATGTAAGTTACTTCCTCATCAGTTCTTTTAATTAACTATATCATTTTCAGAGCATGCGACCAGTTATTGTGGCTAAGCCAAAATCAGATGCGTACGGTGACACAACAACCAACAGCCCGAAAAATAATCGTCTGAATACAGAAAAAGTATTATAATTTTTTTCTCCTGCGTTCCATTCAGTTTCATGTTCCAGGTTTCGATTGATGCATCAAAGAAAAATAACAATAAAAAGGATGACGTAGTCAGAAGCACTGATCAAACAAAAAAATGGTGAGTGCACTCTGAGCATTCTTCTTTTTTTGAACAAACCAATTGTTTTATAGGAAAATTGCTCAAGTTCCTTTGAATGGTGAAAGCGCTGGAAAGAAAAAACCACTAGAAAGTATCATTACGACTCAACCACTCAGCGAGTGAGTTTGCTATTCTTTGGTCTATAATTATTTTAATTTCACTCATAATTTCATTGCTCAACTGAAACGTTCAGCTTCTTTTCGCACAAATCGGCTGCATTCTATCTCCACATCAGTATTATTAATAATCTTCTTTCATTTTCAGTGAACGATTAGCTGGCTTAGCAGAACCTATGATATTACCGGACAATAGAACTATTCATCGTGCCGCTTATCCTGGCCACGACTTCCAATGTCCAGAATGCAAGAAAAAGTGAGTTGAAGACTTTGAATATCTCATTAAAGATGACTTTTTAGTTATTCTTGTCGAAAAAATGTCAAAAGACATCGAATGGCAGTACACAAGTTGACAGCGGAAGAAGTCAGTCAGTTTCCCGCTGTTCCTTGCACCTCAGCAGTTCAAGTGCCTAACAAATTAGCTACGCTATCAACTGTAGCAGCTACAACCTTAGCCGCAGGGACTCGTATTCCAGTAAAGCCTCAGAAGATTAGTACTAAATATGAGTACCAAACTGAAATGATTCCATTGTCCCCATTGAATGATAAGCCTATGAGTGTGACATTCACTATGAAGGTATTAATCTCTTGGTTTTACAATTGTTAATTCATTTCTTCCAGCCTTATCCCGAAGATGATGACAATAATGCCTGGGGTCGATCTTCAGAGTATGATGAAGAAACAGCTGAAACGGCTAGGATCGCAGCTGAGCTCAAACGTAGTGCAGAACAGGAAGTTGGCGAGTACCTAGAAAAAAGGCCTAGAACGGAACTAGCCGAGGCTGATACAACTTTCAGTGAGGAAGCAGAACAGTAAGAATTCAAAAATTGTGTCAAAATGTAAAATTATTTTCCAGCAGTTTGGTGCGATCTCATCATTCATCACCCGGTGTTCATGTTAGCTCTTCGTATGGCGGGGAAGCAAGCTCCAATGCTCAATCATTACCTTCAATTTCGACATGGATAGACTCTTCTAAACGTGAGACAAAGACTAAAGTTGTATTTTCAATGTATTTATTCAGCCCTGACCGTAGATATTCCTCCATTGAATGCAACGAGATCAGAAAACTCGAGTCCTGCCCTCAGGCAGCGACGCCAATATTCTACAGATTGTACTAACAGGTTCGGAACATTTATAGTCAATCTGTCTACGGTTTTGTTTCAGGGTAGCTTCATCTGAATATGGCCGACGCCCACAACAGTATAATAGCGTGAGCAATGAACGAAGTAGTGGTACAGCTCCGTCGTCATTATTTAATGAGAATTTCAAGAATGTAAGAATGCAGCTGAACAAACTTGTAAAACAATTTTTGTATTCTAGAAGGGAATGAACTCTGACGATCCTCTACTCGGTCATAATGTTCTGAATAGCCTTTCAAGGGCTGATGATGATTGGTTTCGAAATACCGAAGATACCCCTGATAGTACAACCAGCCAGAGGTGATAAATTTGAAATTTGAAACGAAGTAACTGAGCTGATTTAGATTGAAATTCGTCTGTGTCGATAGATCCACGTCTCCAGGCCATCCTGATCAAGGGAATTCAACAATGCTCTTACCCATGACTCGGAACAGGACATCTTCAGGAAGCAGCTCTAATGGTGCGACCGGATACGTCTCGAGTGATCCTAAACAAGCTCGTCATTTATGTCAGGTACGTTAACATAACAAAGATCGAGAAATCTACCCTCGTTGAAAAACTTAATAAGAAAAATTCGCCGTTGATGATCTTTGCCTGTTTTGCATCATTTATTTAGCTTAGTTTTTGTTGATTTCGTAGAAAACTGACTAGAACGTTTGAAAAATCTCTCTTCTCTTAACATTTAGCTTCACTTTTTCCGTTTGACTGCACGCTTCAAACCCCTTTCATCAGTGCTTGTGACATAAAATATTAAAAAATCATAGTTGTGAGTTTGATGTTATTGTGTTCAGTGGAGACCTGGAACTACTACCAATTCCGCTGCTCATCAGCATGAAGCGGCTTCCAAGCGACCCGCTAACGACGATAGCAGCAACACTTACTTGTGGTCCTCACCGCCAGTTCCGCAATCTAAGGCTTCCAATCACCAGCTGACTCAGCCTTCCGCTATCATATCTGATGCTATGGATCTAACAACACCGGATTGCATGTCCTTTTCTATCGCTCTAGCAGGACTAAAAACGGCCAGTTCCTCATCCACATCATCCACTGAGACGAATTCGTGCGGTTTATCGCCCAGCTTTCACCTTCCAGCCATTGCTGATTGGTTCAGCAGCTCATCCTCCTATAAAGTTCTTCACGAGCTGTGAAGCTTTATGTGATATTGTGTTGTGTTGTACTGATTTTACTAGTCATAGTCCATTATCTAATAGTCAACCCCCAGTCAATGGCACACAGTTAACCAATTAATGTTTTACATCACCGATTCCATCATAATTTGTAGATATTTTTATAATTCTAATTTTGTTTTCCATTGAAGCTGAAGCTTTCCCGTATCTACCTCTCTTTTTATTTTTTTTTTGACTCCAAGTTTTCCGGGTCAGTTTCCTCCATCATTCTCATAGGTTATATTACATAGTCTACTGATACATAGTTTATGATAGATAGCTTCTGTTGATAGTCATGATCTTTTCTTGTTTTGGTTTTGTGTTTTGTACGATCATTGTAAATCTATTCCATCTGCTGGTCTCTGATTCGGACGTGTATTTCTTCTTGTTCTCTCTCTCTTTCTCTCTCTCTCCCTCTCTCTCTCTCTCTCCCTCACTCTCTCTCTCTCTCGCTTTCTTCCTCTCTCTCCCACCCTTTCTCTCACTCTCTTTTGCTCTATCCCAACATCTGTTTCTTGAGTTTAACCTTTTTTATCAAATGAAACTGGTGTTAAGAGTCTGTTTAAGTACGGATAAAACAAATATTTTGTAGATCAACGTGTTTTCTTTTATTATGAATAATCAACTTCAATAGTTTTCTGAAAAAGTAAATTTTTCATCCGACATGTATGTTCAGGCATGCGGCAAGTTCTACTCTTCGGAATGGAACCTTGATCGTCACAAGCGTGAGAGCTGCCAGACGAAGGTAGTTATTGATGAAGGGTCAGTTCGATGAAACATCTGATCTTCGCTTGACACATAATTTCCATTTTAGTGCCGTATTCTTTCCCATTCCCGAAGAAGTTACTTTGTCACTAAAAGGAAAACGATATATCGTCTCGCGAAACTCCATTTCCAACGATTTCGGCTCTTTCCAAACCTTCTTTAGTGCTTATAATCTTAAAGCGACTGGTGAAATCTCTCTTGACGTCGACGCTAATGATTTCCGGGCTGTCATAAACATATTCAATCATCCTCATACGATTTCGGGTAACTTGTCGTAAGAGCTCTACGAAAACTAACGACCTGTGATTTAGCCGTTAACATCGATTTGGTCACTCATGTGTCGGACCGATTGAAGATTCCTGTCGTTTTCGATCTGTGTGTCAAATATATTTCCGAAGAAGTGAGTGTAAGAAGCAGATGAGGCATCCCCTCATTCTTGCTGTCGGTGGTGGTGTCTAAGATGAAGTAAACGTTTTGCAGCTTCCCAAAATCTCGGTTATGCATGCCCTCCGCCTAGCGGAAGAGTACCATCTGAATTGTTTGAAACAGCGGCTCTTGGATTCGATATCCATTGAAGTGTTTAGGTAAGACGATAGACAGGAGAGAGTTGTTCTTGACAAGGATGCTTCGTTCAGATCTCTTTCTGCCGATCACAATTACAAATTGCTGGACGCAGAACTGAAAGCGGAACTGCTGGAGAAGTGGGGAACATTCTTGTAGTTGGGAGTTAGTTGGTGCTTCTCCCTCTCCCGCAGTTTCTCGATTGAAAGCCTTTTCGGTCGTCTACCTCAACAAACTCTATAAACATGTACCAGAACCTCAATCACAGATTTCTTTCAAAGGCCAGATTTCTATTTTTCTCCTCATGAAGTTATTTATGATCTGTCATACCCTTATATATACAAGTACAACCCTTCTTTCGATCGGATATCGGTGTGTTCTCTTCTTTTCTACTTCAGCCTTTACATGTACACTCTAGTCTTTTACCAAGTGATTCCTTATTTATACCTTGTACATTCTTTCAAAAAGTTTTATCCCAGTGACCTCAGCAGCCATCGAATCCTCATTCAATGGCTTCAAGTTGTTCAGAATTTGTTATTGTACTCACTCTCTCTCTCTCTCTCTTCTTCTGATCTCCCCCACTACCATCATCAAAACCTGGTAAAACTTGCCCCACCCCATCTCTTTTCTCATATCATAGTCTGTGTGATGACTTTTCCAGACATTTGTTATTTTATATTTTATTAGAATGTCGAGAATAGTAAAAAGTTCTATTTTTCTGTCTTCGCGTTGTTTTTCGGTTCGAATCGACCATAGTCATATCTTCAACACAAATACAAAAGAGCGACATTTCCTAACAAACACACCATTTTCGAGTGGACGTCTCTCTGATGGTTCATGGCCGTAATAGGATATGAAAATGGTTAATAACATTTTTTATTTATGAGCCAATTGGGCTTTCTTCCTTCTCTCACTTCTAACAGCTTCAAGTTGGAGTTGTTGGGTTGAGAAGCTTCACACTTAAGCTTTACTGACTCGTTTAATAATTCAGATGGATTCATTTGTGTCGTTCTTGTTTCAATCACGTTCGTCGCTATGCTCATAGGATATCTAATAACGTATTATGCCATGTTGTATGTCCAAAAAAGGTAAGAAGAACATTGGAGAAGCGTTTTATTCTTGTCGCTCATTCAGATACGAACAATATCTTTCGAATAGACGTCATTTAAACCCAAATACAGCCATTGAATATCATCCCCATAGTCATTAGTAGTACAGACACACACACACACATACAGTGATTACTTGCGGATATTAAGAACTTATAAGGAAAGCCAATAAAGCCATTGAGATTGATGTTGAAATCGTTATGAAGCTGTCGGCATTGCAGAAGTCCTTGTCGCAATAGCAGTTGCGTAGAGTCTGTAAAGCAAGAGAGTTTTAGTTGCTTCCATGTAGAGTCATCGAACCTTTTTGTATCCTTCATGAGTAGTCGTCGCACCATCCGTACAACCTTTGGAAGGACTGGTGGAACCCTGACTTTCAACGTAACAACCCTACAGATCAGAAGATATGCAGAAGATTAGACGATGGCATTTACCTTTTCAAATGTTGTCCATTTCAGACTAAGACTGTTATATTCAATTGAGTATATGACTGAATAAATGTTTTTTTGATAGTTTTCCTTAAGGGATCATTTACCTGCTTGTTTGGTGCAGAACAATCCATTCGTGCAAATATTTGAAGAGCTTTTATCTTTGCAATCTCCCTGTAAACGAAATGTTTGAAAGTAGTTCATGTTTGAATGTTACCCGAACAGGGAAGCTTGAAATGTTCAAAGTTTCCAATATGTTCACAGCATTGAAGGATGGTGCTGATTCTGCTCCAGCACATACATGACACTCCAATGCATTGGCTTCATCTGAAGCAGAAAAAATGATAATTGCATCAGGGATGCATTGATACCTTTGAAAGTTATCAAGATGAAGAAGAAGCTGAAGAAGAGGCTATTTGGGAAGCGAGTCATTGCGGCAACTGAGGTTGTCTCTTGGTAACAGAAGACCATTTTCCAAAAGAGTCCATAAATTATGGACAAAGTTTTTCAATGCCCAAGCTTCCATGGTGGATGATGAGGAAAAAAAATTGAAAAAGAAACAAGCATATAAGCCAAGCATTCTCCTGAAGATTTTTCTCCGACAACTGTTAACATGAAGGTGAAGGGGAGCGTGGGATTGAAAAGAAACGACGTCGGTTGCTTAATTTTACGGAATTTGCGACTCTCTCAACACTTCTCCATTGATATGCTTTTTCCTGTCACGGAAGATTTGTAAACATCGAGAGTAGCATTGATGTTTTGAAATAGTTTAGTCGACGTGTACCAATTACGTCAGCAATGGACGAGGTCGTTGTGCCTCTCTTCGATTCTTGTTATTCACTCATTACATTCCTTTTGCCTTTTCATTCATTTTATTATTTCAGTCATGAGAAGGCGGATATTATTATTGATTTTCATTTCTTTCCTCATTGATCACATTGGTAAGGGTTTCATTCGATTTTAAGCCAACGATATTCACAACTCACAGATTGTCACCAAAAGGTTCTCCTTGAAAATGTAAAAACGTTAACGTTGAAGAAAGGACAGTCAACAACAGGTTTCCATTTTTTCCTCGTGGGGGGTTTCACTCTCTTATTGTTTTGGGTAGAAGAAACAGTCCCATTCCCCAACTGAACTGCGTTGGCGGCTCAGCTAGAGGTGAATTCGCTCCCAAAGTAGTTCAATGTTTCCAAACGGGCCATGATGGTTTGGATTACCAATGGCGATGTACTGCTGACTTACCACGTGACTTAGAATTTGGAGAGGTTGGTTTGCCTTGTTTTTCAATCAATGCACAGTTCTTATTGTAGGTAACAGTTACTTGTGAAGGTTACGACTATCCCGAAGACCGTTTCATCCTTGCAGGCTCATGTGGTGTATGTTCACCACAGCCTATGTTTCTGTAATTTTCGATTTCAGCTGGAATACAAGTTGGAACATCGTGCGGACAACTATGCCGAGAAGGATTACAATAATCGAAAGACGAAACACGCGACTTCGTTCGTTTATCTTTGGTTGTCATCGAAATCATTCATCTTCATTTAAGATTGATGGAAGATGTCGTGCCTTACATAGTTCTTGCTTTCATTGTCTTCATCTTCTATATCACCTGTGCCAGAGGAGTTCGTGAGAACTTCCCAGGTTCTTTCAGTTTATACCTATGCCTATTAGTTTTTTTTATTGTAGGAAATGGTGGTGGATCCAATCCCGGCCCTGGTTACCCTCCAAACGATCATCCTGGACCTCCTCCTGGTTACGACGATGTTTTTGGAAAAAAGACAAATACACACACTCGATCTCCAAATGCTAATGCTGATGCTAATGCTGGTCCAGGATTTTGGACAGGAACAGGATTAGGAGCTTTAGGAGGATATCTGTATGGTCGCAGTCAAGGCAATCAGTAAGTACAACAGCTGCTCCATGTCACTTCTCTAAACTTTAAGACAAAGAAGTAGGCAAACATCGAGGAGTCAAGATTCTCATTACGCTTCGGATTCGTTCGGAAGTTCAACTGCTACAACGGAAATGGAAAGTTCATCAGGTTCGTTATTTGTTGATGAAGCTCATGAGTTTTGTGCTTTCTCAGGATATGGCGGGACAAGACGCCGTTAAACATGCAGCTGTAGATTAGTTTTATCGTTGTTTTTCATATTCGATTATTTCACAATGTTTACTATTTGAATCCTAATAGGAATATAATAATTAAAATCATACGAGTCATTTCTAACATGTTTGAGCACAACTGCTGTTCCTGGTGCCTACTCTTTAAGCATTGTTTGCTCTACTGCCAAAGCCTCTCAGACCTTTAAAAATTCAGTTCTTCAGGCTGATCAATAAAGATTTATAAGCATCAAATATTTTCATGTATATCCTTTGCCTTAAGCTTTTCATATTCCTAAAGTAGTAACTGATTGAATTCAGGTAATTGAACTGCAGAAAGCATCGGAATGAAGCTTTTCCGGTTTTTTATTGCATTTCTGCTGATATTGTATGTGACATGTGAAACTCTTCAAGATCCTTATAAAATTCTCGGATTAACGAGAAAATCCACTCAAAAAGATATCAAAAGAGCTTATAAAGCTTTAGCTAGAGAATGGTGCGTATTTCTCATTCATTTTATCAATTATCGTGGGGTTAAGGCATCCTGATAAGAACGAAGACCCGGATGCCCAAGAGAAATTCGTTGCGATCTCAAAATCTTACGAGCTTTTATCTGATCCTCTGAAGAAAGAGAGATATGACAAGTTTGGAACCTTCGATGATTCGCCTATGCCTGATTATCATCACTATGGAGGTTTTGATCAATTCGTGAGTTTAAGAGCTTAATGTGATTGAGTTGAATCTCGAGTTGCAGTTCGGTGGAAGCGAAGAAAGCTTTTTCAACAAGCAAAGAGTATCGTTGAAGCAATACATGCATACGATATTAGGCAGGTGAGCTATTACTTCAATCTTTCCATCGTTTATACCATTATTAAAGAAGCCATCAGCAACCTTTTTTGTTTTTTGCTTATTCAAATTACTGCCATATGTGCTTCCGGTTGTTGGATCAATGGAAATCGGTCACTGAAGACTTGGAACCATTAGGTCAGTCATTTCTCCTTATGCAACCTAAAATATGAAACGTTGAAAATATATAATAAGAGCAGCGAAAGGAGAGCAACCGGTCACATGAGCCGCACAGAGAAAATAAACTTTCCTTTCCCGCGTGGACTGTTTTCATTTCTCGGCGACAGCGACTTCTTTGTAATTCGTGTTTGTTTAAGGTTATGGAATCGGATCAGTAAATGCGTTCACCGATGGAAATTTGCTCGAAAAACTGCGAGTGACTCAATTACCTCAAATCGTGGCTGTTGTAGAGGGAAGAGTCATTCCTTTCCGAGAGAATGCTATGACCATAACAGCCAAGTGAGTATTCATAATCAGTGCTTGTCTATTGGACCTCTCCCTTCAGAAAAGTTCGGGTGTTTGCCAGGGATATAATTCCTAATACTTACTTTGAAAAAATCAACAATCATGGCAGTCTTCGCCGCTTTGTTGACACTTGGACTGCTACAAATAAGGTTTGCGATCTAAGATATCCCTAAGCTTGAACGGCTTTTCCTAAGGTTTCGATTCTTATTGTCGGTGCTGCCTCAGAGCCGAGATTGCGTTATCTCCTCACGGCCATGAAATATTCCGCGTTCGCCAAATTTGGTTATGTTCATAATGCTGCCAATACGGAAGAAGTAAGCGTTCTTACTAGCATCGACTGTTCTCACATTCGCTTGTTCAGGTTGATTCATTGAGGAACGCATTGTCCATCAAATGTAAAGATTGTGAAAATGTTTTAATTTTCAACGATACACCCGAGGTTTTTTACTTTTTCCTCCGTTTCTTATCTGCTTCTCTGTAGAATGGACCTGTCTCTCGATTGTCCATCTCCAATATCAATCAACTAACCGTGGAGAGTCTGCATAGTTTGATTGAAACTAACAAGTTCTTAGCTTTACCCAGGGTGAGTTGTTTTCTTGTAGCGTTCGTTCATTCTCCTCTTATAGCTATCTTCCATGGATTACTTCGATGAGATCTGCCCTGTCAGCTCTCGAAACCCCAGGAATCTGTGTGCCATTCTTCCTGTATTTGATACTGAAGAAGAAAAAGATTTTGTTGACTCTTGGAGAACTTATGCCATTAACAGTTACAATAGATGGAGCCAAATGAAAGTAAGTGACAATGCTCTTGAGGTTTCGTAATGTTGTGTCCTTGAAGTTGCGCCTTGTATATATTTATGCCAATAAGCAGTCCGAATGGTTGAGACCATTCATTGAGAAACGAGGACCTGAACAAGTGGTTTGTTCATTCCGGCTTTCTTCAATAAAATGTTTCTTTAGTCTCCAACTGCCAGGGATATTCTAGTCATTTGGCGAACTGAGCATGTGAAGGCTCGATTCGTATGGTTGCCCTCCATTTGGAATGGTGTTGAAGATACGCTCAATAAAGTTTTTGTTGAGATTCTCACTCAGAGAATCAAATTGTCTGAAGAGTGCCATGTTTCTAATTTGGTGAGTAGTTCCCTAGAGGCTAAAGGATTAAGCTATATTCTTCCAGAAAGACGAGTTTGCTCTTTCTTGGTGGACAAGAGGATGTCGAACATTCGTGAGAATGATAGAATCCACCTGGTATTATCTCTCCAAGGTATGTATTAGATGTAATAACAAGATGCAAATTCATATCTTAAAGGAAGAGGCTTATCCCCTCTTATCCGGCGTTGCCACTCTGGTAGTCATTCTACTTATTGGGTATGGATTGAATTACATGAACCAAGACGTCAAATATAGGGTTTGAATAGATCAGTATAAAGCTTCTTACAATGATTTATATCTTACAGAAGAAAGTCAGAACATACCCTGAAGACTGGCATCCAGATGATCCTCAATTACATCCAGACGCAGTCGCTTCTCGGCGAGCCAGATATCTCCGATATATGTCGCCTTCAATACACGAGCTTAGGGCAGAGAGTTATTTTGGAATGATCCGCTTATTGAAGCCTGGATGTCGATCCTTAATTGTATTGGTGGACGAAAGTACGAAAGACCAGCTTTTACCTATTTTCGCTGAGGCCGTTTATCCGCTCAGAAAGTTTGTGGCGCTCTTGCAAGCCTTGAAGATAATCATTTTTCCAGCAACAAAACTTTTTCATTCGGTTATTTAATGGTAAACAAGAATTTGGAGTGGTTTGTAAGCTTATTGAAGCTCATAATCCCAGACGGTTACAACGAGACTCACTGCGTGGACCGTCTTAAAGTAGGAAAGATGGTTGAAATCTCTTCTGACAATCAGTGTTACAGAAAATTGAATCCAACCGTGTTGTTGGAACCGTCCTTTCATTATGCGGATGGAAATTGTATTATTGTATATACCATCCGATGCATGATACGGATTGGGATTATAGTGAATCCGAATATTTTGCCGATATATTTGATGATTATGAGGAGAACAACCAGAAGACCATGTTGAGGGTAAGGAATCGTAAGTAGTGATGCGACCATCCTTTGATTACTTGTTGCAGAAGCGTATGCATGAGTTAGCCTCAACTGATCCTGAGATCGTCCTGAGTGAATTCTCTTCATGGATTGATCAACTACTAGAGGGAACTGTTAGAAGGTAGAGAAGCCATTGTTGTTATGCCTTTACTTACAATCTCCTTTTGCAGGTATTATATTCCAGAATGGCCGGATAATCTTCGTTAGCAGTCTTTCTCTTCCCCAATCTCTCTGAATGTTCTCTTACTTCTCATATCACGAATACTTGAGACATAATAACACTTCTTCAGTTCGAAGTTATTTTATAACGTTTTAGGATTTGTATTTATATGTACTTTATGTTTTTTCTCCTCACCAATGCTCAGTCATCAGCTAGTCTTAAACTCTGAAGATCTTACCTGTTCTCTTAGCAATAAATATTATTTTATACTTTTCTCTTTCGACTATAACAAAGGTTCCGTCCTGTTGTTTATTTCCTCACTTGTTTACTCTTACCCAATTCTCATCAATAATCAATTTTCCAGCTTGGTTGGCTGCTTCTTAATGGATGACCTCAAAGTGGTGAAGAAAACCGTTTCGGCTGGACGAGGACCTGTTATCAATTTCTCAAATGGTTCGTCTATCTTTATATACAATGTGCTGTACCATTTCGTTCAGGAACTAAAGCTATCTTCAACTACCAAGCTGTCGTAGCAGAAGATCCAAATGCCCCCTTGACTCCGTAACGTCATATATCTCCTCTCAAACCTCATTGTTAAACTTCCAGAGAAAATTATAAAGTGATAGATGACACAAAGCAGAAATGGCCCAAGGGGTATGGAAAACCTTTGGAATTGATCTTTGGAAAGAAGTTCCAATTGCCTCTTTTCGAGAGATGTCTAGAAACCATGCTTGTTGATGAAGTGATAAGCTTTGACAGTTTTCCAAATTCAATCTCGAAATAACAGATTGCTCAATTTGACGCTGCTCCCTCGGAAACCGTTACATTCCCTCTAGTTTCTAAGAAATTAAGAGATACAGTCAGACCAGCAGATAAGAAAGATGGTCACCATCACCATGCTTCAGGCATGTGTGCGGCATCTCTGGTGCAAGGGTAAGTGGCATTGATAAGATATGAACTGAGGACGTTTCTTCCAGAATGGGATACGTAGAACTAGATGAACTCATGAGAAAACCATGTGTTATTAGATTCATTTTTCATCTTCTGGAAGTGTATGCTCCACACGAATATGAAGCAGAGAGTTGGCAACTCTCTTGCGAAGAAAAGTTAGAATCGGTTGAGAAACTGCGTCAGCAAGGGAATGACTTGTTCAAAGAGGTGATATCGTAGTCAGTGTCAGAGTTTCACCATTTCCATTACAGAAAAACCTGGACCAAGCAATAATCAAATATAAGGAGGCTCTACACCGTTTAGATACATTATTACTCCGAGAGAAACCGGGGGAACCCGAGTGGGACGAACTGGACAACAAAGTGCTCCAACTTTTCGTTCCCACATAAAGCGCTCATTTCAGAATATTTTATTATTTTTAAATTTATCACTATGCTATCTCATGACTGATAACGCGTATGAAGCTGTAGGCGCAGCTACGGAAGTATTGAACCGTGAGGAAACCAATGAAAAAGCATTATATAGAAGAGCAAAGGCCTATATAGCAACTTGGAAATTGGACGAGGTAGATAAGGAGTCGAGAAAAATCCTAAAAATCTTTGTTTAGGCGGAAAACGATCTTGATACTCTGCTCAGAGTTCATCCAGAGAGCAAGGATCTAGTACAATCGGAAAAGGAAATTATAAAGTTAAAGAGGACGGAGACACACGAGAAAGCTAAAACTATGAGCAACAAAATGATGAAAGCTTTCAGGAACTGAGTTGCAACATCGTTCATCTCCAGTTTCCCTATCACAATCTGATACATATGCCTGTTTTTACCTTGTATATATTGTCGAAGACATTAATACTTATAAAATTTAATATTTAAATTATTTAGTCAGTTCACAGCGGAAAGCAACCGTCCTACTAAAGGGAGAAGAAGAAATCATACGTAGTGTGCTAGAAGTAAAACGAAAATCAGACGAAAAAGCTGTACGGAGTAGAAGAATCAGAAAATGAGGAGAAATGGCACTCTGCAGTTAGAGTCCCAACAAAAATCCCGTATTGCTCACCTAACTAGTATTCATGGAAATTAAAACTATTCTGAGAGGATAGTGAATAACTAGGGAAAATTCATTCACGTTATTTACAGGTTAGCGATCCCTCAGGTCTCAAATGTTCAAGTAGAAAAGAAAAAAACGACAATGATCTCTTATACAGCCAGCAGACGAAACTATGCGCACTAAGTTGAAAAAGCGTCGACCATGTATGTTAGTTGAGTAAACGGGCTTATGGGAATTCAACAGGACTGTGACCATTGAACTCTCAGCTTGAAAATGAGGTACCCACTTCTATGTTTTGCATCATTCAGCTTCATCTTTTTTTTGCTTTCTCGTGTAACGTAATGGGAAGGTCAAACAATGTTCGAAGGAATATGGAGAGTGTTAACTTCCTATTACGTTACACGTGCAACTGCTACAAAGAGAAGATCAACCTGATATGATGATTAACTGCAGGCTCACCTCCAGATACAGAGACCTTGCAAAATTTTCAAATTCTTAAATTAAAAATTTAAAAGAATAGGAGACAAGTTTTCATTTTCTCGCAATGAGCGCATAGTCTTGAGAGCTGGGACAAAAAGCTGGTGGTATAAGAGAACATGGCCAAAAAAAATACAAATATATCACAATGAAGGACGAAAACTAGCCGTCATGAAGATGAAATCCAATAAAAAGTTTCTTACTTATAGAAGTCAGATTAAGCGCTGGCCCACTGTTCCAAGTCATCGAGATCCTGGAAATGTGAGTTGAAATCTTTTTTATACTGCTACGCGTACCTTATCATGAGCGGCCTTGGCTTTACTCGTTGAAGGAAGATCACTGGATGGAACCTCTGGAAGGGAGACCACAGGTGGTTGGTTGATATCGAGCAATTGTTTGTCGAGTTCTTCTTGTTCGAGCGCCTCTAGCTCGGCCATCAATTCATCTTCATCAATGCCTCTGTCAAAGCCAGGGGCGCTTGAGATAGCCTCAGCAATCTCATTCGCAACATCTTGCTGTTCAGCAATGTCTTCCATGAGATCGTGCACCTGAACATGAATCAACATGAGTCACTGAACACATATGATAATACAAACCTTATCAATATCCATATTATTGTGAGCGGCTTTGAGAGCCTTACTGGCACTACCCATAACGTTCAAAACTTCGGCGTTCATAGAAGCGTTCTCTAAGGCTTCTCTCTGTAAATACGATCGATGTATCACAAAGTCAATCTAGTAACAATACCTGGAACTCAATAGTTTGGAGAACTCCATCAATGTGCTTCAGTTGCTTTTCATGCTGCTTCTTTCTTGTTAAAGCTTGCAAGGCTAACCTTTTATTCTTAGTTCCATGTTGTCGAGCATTACTAACTTCCTTTAAATACGAATATAAGAAGAACGAACAGTCAGCTGTGCCTCACCTCTTGACATTTCTTCTCTAAGAAGTCCTGCTTCTTGATGAGCATCTCCTCTTGCTCCCTCAGCTTCTGAATAGCATCTTGGGTAGTTGGGGCAGGCTCTTGCTTTTTGCCGAAAACATTTCCAAAAAGCCCCATACTCTCTAAAATAAGTAGAAATTAGTTGAGAAAGACATGATGGAGACAAAATGTGAGATCTGAGTCATGAATGCAAGCTTCAGGCGCGTAATCGATGACAACTATGCGCTTGGTGTAAAAGAACATGAAAAAGATAAAATTTGATAGCAGGAGAAAGTTGGAGTGTGTACATTCAAGGTAATTGGAGAAACAAACTACAACGTTTCTTCAAATCGATGCAACATCAGGTTGTTATGAGCAGTCTATTAGACCACGTTTTCTTGCCGTCAATAAAATCAATATTGTGTTGAAGGCACTGAAGCTGCACGTAGAAAGCTATGATTCAGCTGAAAGCCGAACATACTTCTTCCGAATAGTTTGTGAACCTCAATAGCTGAGAACTACGTCTCCTGGTTTATATCTAACCCCAAACCGTTGCTGAATCAGCTGACATTAACTACGTGACGTCACGATTCTTGGCAACGCTCGCGCTGCGTAGCAGCCCTACGCCTATAGCAAAATCTAAAGGCTGCTTGGCTGCCCCTTATGTTGCTATGTCTCGCTAGTGGGTAAAGAATGTTTTCACTTTTCCGATGTTTTCTTTCATCATTATTTTTGTTGCAAAATTTTTTTTAGTCATTTACTCCCCTGTGGAGCTCAGATAAATTTTTTATTCATATAATCTCTTACAGTTTGGGGAAATGGACAGCAAAGCTGTTGCTGACAAAATTAAGAAGCTCCAGGCTAATGCCGAGCTTGTTAAGATCGGTGGAAAGGTACTTATCAAGGATATTAATGTTTGATTGACAGTTTTGTATTGTAGGGAGTGCCAAGAAGAAAGAGAAAGGTTATCCACAAGACCGCTGCTGCTGATGACAAGAAGCTCCAGAGTAACCTCAAGAAGCTTTCCGTAACCAACATCCCAGGAATTGAGGAGGTGAACATATAGTATTTTGGGCTTTCTGTTATTTTTGTAATTTGTAGGTTAACATGATCAAGGATGACGGAACTGTTATCCACTTCAACAACCCTAAGGTTCAAGCTTCAGTACCAGCTAACACTTTCTCCATCACCGGAGGAGCCGAGAACAAGCGTAAGCTGGAGTTATCGTAGTAGAAAAATATAGAGTAATCTTTTTTTCAGAAATCACCGATATGCTTCCTGGAATTCTCAACCAACTCGGCCCTGAGTCCCTCACTCACTTGAAGAAGTTGGCTAACAATGTCACTAGCCAATACAAGACTGGTGAAGATGAAGATGTACCTGGTATGTATTGATAGTATGATGATGCAATTTGAATAACTGTGTTTCAGATCTCGTTGGAGACTTTGATGAAGCTTCTAAGAACGAGGCTAAGGCTGAAGAGAAAGCCTAAAGTTATGTCTCGTTTATCAAATTCTTTACGTAATTAGTGAAGTGGGAGTGCTCAATCCTGCTTACATTTGTTATCGTTGGTTTCCACGTATCTCGTTTCATCCGTTTTCAATGTGTAGCCCGCACTCCCTCGCATGTTTCTGTTGTTTTCGTTGATGATTTTTGTTTGTATCAGATATTTTAAGATCTTGACGGCTAATAAATTTGTTAGTCTATTGTTATTTTCTAATACCCCAAATTTCATAACGAAATTTCAAACATGGTCATCGCAAGATTTGTTATTTGGGTTCATGTTGTTAACAACCATTAAAAATAAAATTGTTGAACCACAGCTCTCTTTTTTCCTTTGCCGGGTAATGACCCAATCACTTATTCATCCTCACACAAATCATACATCAGTAGCTTAGCTTAGAACTCTTATAGAATGACTGACTCTTTGGGATCTTCTAATCAACAGCTTCTGCTTCTTAAAGGTTCGCCTCAGAAGCTTCATCTCTCTCTCTCAACCTACTCTCATCATTTCAGTTATGCGATTGGGCAGACATAAACTTAATACTCCTCCCTTGTTCTTTGATCCTAACGATCCTGAAGGCCTTTCTAAACATTATGAGTCATCCCAGGAAGTTATTAAGAACGAAAAAATCAAAGAAGCTACTCTCACCGATTACGTTGTTGTTCCACACATGTTTGAGTATGAGTTGCAAAGTCGTGAATCATACCCTACACTATTTGCTTGCAGGAACGTCTATTTGGGAGAAACATTCTCCTTCTATGTACATTGTGTAAATGAGAGTGATCAAAGAGTTACGGATGTCTCGGTGACGGTATGCTCTTGGCTCTTCCGTAACTGAGGAGTATGAATCCTTGCAGTGCGAATTACAAACCAACAGTCAACGAGTTTCTCTGTCCTGCTCTTTGGAAGACAAGTCACTTGAAGCTGGGGAAGCCATAGGCCAGGTGCTGAGCCATGAAATCAAAGAACTGGGGCAGCACATGTAAGAATCGAATGTGTAACTGTGTGACATTTACATATTCCAGCGTCATTTGTTCCGTAAATTATAAAACCGTTGGCGCCGAGAAGATGTACTTCAGGAAATTCTTCAAGTTCCCAGTAACAAAGCCTATCGACGTTAAGACCAAGTTCTATAATACTGAGGTTTGTATGACTCCGAACAAGGCCTTGGTTGTCGTGTGTGTCGTGTGCGTCGACCCACCTTTACGTTAGGAGTGATTTTTTTATCGTGTGTGATATTTTGCTTTTGCATGTTCTACCATACTGCTACCGATAGTACTAGACTTTTGTTTTTAGGATAGTTCGGTGAGTGTGCTTAACGAATTGCAAACTCATACTTCTTTACAGAACAATGACGTATACTTGGAAGCCCAAATAGAAAACACATCAGGTCTTCCTATGATTCTGGAAAAGGTTGAGTTAGACCCAAGTGCGTATTATGAAGTTACGCCGATACGGCCCAGGTATCAACCAATACTAAGCTGTTCTCAAAACGGTTGATCTTTCATTTCAGTTTTGCCGAACAGGACAAAAGTTCAAAGTTGTTAAGACCTAGTGACATTCGGCAATTTCTGTTTTGTCTTTCAAACCGGAAGAACCAAAACTTGGCTTGGTATGTCTATATTATGATAGGACAGTTAATGATCAAGTTCTTTCTCCAGCTACAAAGACATGACCGTAATCGGAAAACTCGATATGTCATGGCGGACAAGCATGGGCGAGAAAGGAAGGTTACAAACAAGTTCCCTTCAGAGAATCGTAAGTACAGCAAAACCTACCTGAAAATATATTGTTGATACCCAGGCGCCGGGATACGGAGATGTTAGATTGGCAGTTGAAGAGCTACCTGCGACAGTTAACGTTCGCGAACTATTCAAATTGAAATGCCGAGTTTACAACTGCAGGTTTTCTTAGATTCAAAAAGTATTTAATATTAAACTTCATTACAGTGAGCGAGCTCTTGACCTCACTCTTGCTCTGCAACAAAACTCTCTCTCAACTTATGTGTTCTGCTCTGTATCAGGGTTATCACTGGGTCAATTACCTCCAAATGCTTCTTTCCCATTCTCATTAGAAATTCTACCTGTGGCTGCTGGTTTTCAGGTGAAATCTGTTCATTTATTAATATTTGCAAAATGATATTTACAGGCAATAGGAGGGATTCGGCTAATCGACTCTAACATGAAGCGGACATATGAACATGACGATATAGCGCAAGTTCTTGTTCTTTGAAAATAACATTCGAGGTTGTGATATACATATACGGGTTTGTATTATTCCAAATGGCATGTATTTTATTTATTTTTATAAGTGAAGGTTTTCTATTTTATAGTTATTGCTTCGAATTATACATTGTCCTTGTGTCTTCTCCACTTCGATGCGGGAAAATTCTTGTAACAAATCCACATCCTAAAACCAAAACATGAAAACGTTTCTATATAAGTCCTAACCTTTGGTAAAGTAGACATCTTCTTCTTCACTTTGATTATTTCCGGTGCAGTCGCTTCAAACTTGTGATATTTCATGTCTTCTGCCGGTGTACATCTGAAAACATTATTAAAACAATAATATTAATTTGAATAAAAGTCTAAAATGGGATCATGGACCGGATGTTCGAATTATGTAATTTGAATTTCCCGCTCGCTACAGAATGAACTTCATTTCTTACTGTTGCACCCTGGCAAGCGGTTGTCGGCAACTTTTTGGAAAAGTTTCAAGATTTATTATTATGGTTTAACCTCGTGCAAGAGCGGTTGCATTCAACATTTATTCTGTTTGGACTCTCGGAAGGGTTGCATTCGATGTTTTTCACTTTTTGTGTTTTCTTCATAAAGCGTTTCCTTCTTTTTTTTCTTAAAGGGCAAGTAGCGGACGGGAAAGCTCAATTCCGCCGGAAATTGAGAAAAAAAAAGAAAAAATACCTTTCACAAGGAAGTAGCTCTTTGAGAATAATGGGAGATTCATTGCCAACTTGAATTGAGCGGAAGATCATGCGTTGGCGGATAAGGCTGCGTCTTCCTACAAATTGTATAGTTGGTAGTGAGTGAAGCTACTTGTTTCAACTAACCATGTTCATGTTTTAGATACTGCGCGCAGTCATCGCATATATTGAAATCACTGGAAGTGATAGGTGTTGCTCTAGGAATAGTCATTGTTTGAAGCTCAATATCGCTACATGACGAAGATCGAAAAATTGTCTGAAATATGTCAGAAATGACTGAATCGAGTTTGTTTTCGAGGCACCTTCAAGCCTTTCCATTGCTTTCGAATGTTATCTTTGACTTTTTTAAGTTTCGGAGTTCTACGGCAATCCGCGAGTTCTGCCTTGCTGACAAAAAAGAATAATGAACAAGGAAGTAAAAAAAAAATTACCGATCAGCAACTGCGGCAGAGATATCTTCGGTACTGTGCATCATCTGAAGAAGATGACAATAAGAGAAACGTGGTTTGTGGTTCAACACGCGAGAGGAAATAATTCATAAAGTGAAAGATGAAGAAAAAAAAATTGTTTTGAAAGGGATGGGGGAGGGCAGTCCGATGGGAGCATAGCGGACGTTGCATCTGACATCTTCTGACGCCTTATGTGTTGATTGCTTTGTGCTTGGATATGGGGTTGTCGGAGTAATTGTTTGAGAAAAAAGAGAAGTCAGAGAATAAAAAGAAGGAGGAAGGAAAAAAAGAAAGAAGATGCTCAAAACGACAATCAAAGAAGGTATTTCCGTAGTTTGGGTCTTCAAATTAGATTTCAGACGGGATGGAGAGGCAGCAATGGTGCCTCACGTGTTTCCTAATAGGAGAAAGGCCTGAAGTATAAGAAAAAAGACTCAAAGGGTGTGAGGTTAGAGTTTTTGAAAAGACTTTTCCGGTAATTCGAAGCATTTATGGGAGAACAAAGATAGTGGAGGAGTTGAATGGTGGAAGACTGCGTAATGGCATGAATCGATTATAATTTCATTGTCGAATTGTATTGACCCCCAATAAGGTAAAATAATTTATTGACACGAATTAATTTAAGGAAAGGCTTTACGTGTTAACAACGTCTCGACGATAATGTGATGATGACTATCAGATAACAACAATCATGTACAAACAGAAGAAAATTTTAAGTAAATTTCAGAAGTTGGGTCATCTGTTTTTTCTGAATGGTGCAAGAAGCAAGAGAGAGACCCGAGGGGCTGATATGAAAGACAGCTCGAAAGCAAGTTCAGAGCACATGATAAGTGAGAACATTTAGGATGAATATTCCTAGAAGAAGGCCCTAGATATGAAGAACTTCTATTTTTGAAGTCTTTCAACGGCATCATGCCAGAAACAAGCTTTCATGTTTTCAAAACGGTCATAACAAGCTACGTACGAGAAGTCAAGAAGAGTGACGTTGCCTGGTCGTTGATCGCAGAAAGTCAAACACTGAAATATTTGAATGAGGAGTTCAGAGAGCATTTAAAACTTGAACGTTTTGAGCTTTGATTTAGCTACTCACTTTGTCTCCTGCTAAGGTAGTTGTAACACCATTCCGGGCGCAACAGGCTGTATGGTCTCGACCTTGAGCCGCACAGAATTGTATTTCCGCGCTAGCGGATAGAGGACATGCATCTTGTTTAAAGTACATCCGAGTAAGCTGGGAAAAAAGGACATGTTTGCCAAGAGTGGAAAGGAGATAATACATACTGATTGTTTTGTGTAAGTGTTAAAACTGCACTTCTGAAGACATGCATCTGGTAAGCCTCTCTGTTCACAACAAGCCATGAACATAGCATTTGGGTCCTGAAAAGGAAAATTATGCAAATTAAAACAAAACGATCTCCGGAAAAAAAGATATAATTATATACTCTTCATTCCATATTCCATTTCAAATGGTATATGGTGCTCGTTTAGGATCCTCTTTCCCCGCTCTCTCGTTATCTTCGGAACAGCTCTCTAGGCCTCAAAAAATGAAAATCTCCCTTCTCGAAACAGGTTTGACTATGACAGATGATTACTAGTTTGAGGAAAAGCCATTCTGAGTTTTTATACATTCGGTTCGGTCGACTGAAGGAATGACGTTTACATGGGATGTTACAGTTTTCGATGTCAAATATGAATTTCTTAAATGTGGACCAAATATGACCCCTCATTTAAGATCTGAATGTTTGCCGGTTAGATAAACATCGTCTGATAGTTTTCACTTTTCCTCCTTATTATCATACCTTAGGCTCAGGTCGACGGAATTGCGAAAATCTATCAGCTCCCATTAGTATGGGACCTCGGTTCTCTCCAGCCATTCTAAGTGTACCAGCTCCGTGTGTTCGAGCTCTCATTCGGAAGCATCCAAATGCTCCACAAGCATAACCAGGACCACACCCTGCAATATCCAACCATGTTTACGAGAAAAGCGACACTCTTATAAACATAATTTGTTTTTTTTAAAGAGCACAATCGATGTTTTTTGGGATTTTTGGGAAAACAGAGATTTCTTCTGTCAAAATGTATGTTTGTCTCTAATTTAGTGAAGAATGCCAAGAACAAACCAATTCCTCCAGCACAAGGGGGCATCACAGAAGGGATAGGAGGAAAACAACCTGCAAGACCTCCACATATTCCAGACGCGATGCACTGTAAATGAGTGTGATTAGCATACGGTGTTCGTGAATGTCACGTCGAAATCATTTATTTCGATTTGAAGCGGAAAGCGGTTGTTCTTGTTTTTGATTTTGATATTTACTTACAGCATCTGTTGCAGGTATCAGTAGCAGTGCGGCGATTGATAAATGAAGAAACATATTATTGCCTTAAAAGGAGAATTTAGAACGTATGAGAGAAATATAAGAACGTTCGTACAAGCTAATATGAACAGTTGCCTGACCGTCACAAGTACATTCGGTCTGACTGACCGGATCACTGACAATGATCCCCTCGATGGGCGGGAGGATCAGCAGCTCTGTACAATCCGTCTTGTTCTTCTACAAACCTTATACTGTAATCCCTTTTGCCTGAAAAGGTTTGTCAATCGGATATACCTTGCTTGAACCGGTTTTTTAGCAGCTTTGCTATACCTAGTTTGGGATAGTACACAAGATGGCAAATGACCATTTCAGCTGAGGATTTGAACGGTAGCATAGCTGAGTCAACAAGACGAACAAACCGTCGTTCTTATACTCTCATCCTGTCTATTTTCGGATATACAAAAGGAAATCGGCTCAATGGCAAGCTTAGCGGATTTCCTAACCAGCTAGCCGCCCCACAACGAACTTCTCGAAGCGCAACTTTAGTTAAATTGGAAGAAGTAGTTCAAACATCTATGAGAACATCACATGTCTCATGTTGCTTTTTGCTTCCTTGTTGAAAAATGTAATTTTGATAGGAAATTGGGTGGTAGGGATGAGTTTGATTTCCTTTTGATGGCATCTACTCATTCCAGTCAGCTCAAATGATGCTGGAAAACAGAAACCAGTTGTAAGGTAACATTATTAGCTAACGATGGTAGTAAGCTAGTGGTGGTTCACAGTATTAGGTAATGAAACTGGTAACGGTCTTCAGCAACTGGCCACCGGCAACGCTTTAATCGGATTTGTCGGACGTTTCATGTGATTTTTCGGTTGTATGGTTGTATATCTTTCTAATTTTAGGAACTGCTTTATTATTCACCGAATATGTTGGGATGTGTATTGAGATAATCCTGAAAGCAATCGCGAATCGAATCAAAGTTTTGAAGACAAGTTAAGTGATGCAGATAGTCTGAGGGGGCGCGTTTGTTGGCTTCGCAATAGGGCATGCAGATTGGGGATACTTTCCTGCAATATCAGATGGATCATATAGTGACATGATGTGAAAGACAAACTTTTGTTTGCAGCATTCAGTATGATCAACTCGTGAAGAAGCACAATCCCACATTTGCTGAACTGTATCGTGACGAGGAGAACACATGTTCAGATAATGAACCAACTGAAATAACCATGACTCTCATTTCAAATGAATATCTATTGAGGATTCAATGTTCATTATACGAATGAGAAGATGTGATGGATTTGAATGAGAGAGTCGGTCATGTAGAAAATGTGATGAAGTTCATAAATGGTCGACTTACATTTTTTTGGTTAATTGCTCGGAAATCACAAAAACGTCTTTTGCATTCTTTGTCGGCGGTTCTTTGACGAGCACAACACGCTTTGAATTTCTGATTGGAATCTCTGTCAGCTGCTGATACTACTCTGCAACTTCCTTGTTGAGTATACTGGCAGTATGTCCAGTCGAACTTACATAACGGACAAACACAACAGAAATAAGGCGACAAGACCAGACTGCATGGATGGTTTAGGTAAGATAGGTATTGGATGGCCTTTTTATATGAGAAGACATAGCTGTAAAAGTGAATGGTTGAGATGGAACAACAATGCAAACTGTTTACCCACAAGGAAATCTTTAACGGATGCATTACAACAATCATATTGAATTTGTCATTTCTAACATTTTATTTTCCCTAAAGAGGCTAATCATATTTAAAATAATTCTTTGAATATCAAGTAAATAAATTCCTGTCGCATGGTATGTATGCTGAGCGTCTCCAATAAAATCGTTTAATTGAATAACTTTTCTCAAATTTTAAAAGAGTACTGTAAGCAGACAGATCAATTCATTACTTGAGATTTTTCATGAAACGTCATATGGCTCACTATGAGATTTTGACTGATTATCATATTCCCACGTACTACGTGTAAGCTCGTGTACTTCATTTACATCATGAAAGTATGTGGACACGGTTGTTCTACTGCTCCGTGTTGTTAACTTATTTATTTTTCTCAGTTTCAGATGACTTTGAATTCAGCCCGCCGCAAAGGTAATTAGCATAATTGGATTTGTTTGAAATGCTCATAATTCAAATTGTGTGATAAAGAAGAAAAATGAACACAAGTCTGATTGCAACTGTATAGTCTGCATGCAATACTTCCTCGTTCTGCTTTTTTGCAATTTTGATTTGGTACTTCAGAAAATGTTATTTTATATAATGTATGTTGTTTGAGGGGTCCAGTGGCCGTCTTTACGATGTTCCCATAACGTTAGATTCAGATCTGCGATTGGTGGCACCAAGTGCACAGGCTAGAAGTAAACAAAACTTGCCAAGTCATGTATTAGTATGGAAATCTTTATTGGAATAGAATGATATATGTAATTCAAGGCTCTATTGGAGGATGATTGGGCAAAGAGTTTCTACGAGCCAGCATGTTCAGATGATAATATAAAAGTGAGTAAACAACAAGAAGTTATTGCTGAACCCTCTGCGTAGATAGTTCCAGTGTATTACTGGCCGGGGGATAAGATAGATCTGGCATGTGCCATGTGCGATATCGCTTTTGTGTTGAACGGTAAAGTTAAGAACTGGGGATGGGCTAGGGATATCCCAGCTTTCTTGGAGAATCCTCAGGTGCGTGCTGAACCGAAAGTCTGCTCAAAGCATATTTTTGTACAGAAAATTGTTGTTTCCGATAGTTCAAAATGGTCAATTGTGGGTAATTATCAGTACCAGGAAAGTCAAGAGTGAGTTACCCATCTCCGAAGATCTTATTGATCAAATTACATTGTTCTGCAGGTATCATCAGGATGCAGAACCACCTTTGAACTATTTTCCATTCTATCGAGGTGCTCCCAAAAGGAGCGAGAGAAAGGCCTTTGACAACGTTTTTTACCAGCATGAAGGAATTCTATCAATCATCTTTGTAATTCATTTTTTCGCAACTTATATCTGATTCAGTCTATCTTCAGAGTTCGGCTTCCTCACAAGGAGTTTACTTCTGTTTTGATTCTGATTCCATCGGCTCAGTTAGCTATTTCTATGTGCTGATGGCTATGACACCGCCTGTTCACATAAGCGAAAGTGAAGCGTTCAGTAGGGTGGATTATAGTTTTCAAACTCATGTTTACGTTTGAGCTGATGGATGTGTGGAGAAAAATCTTTTCTTCCCTCATCATAATTGGCAATTCCACTTCTTTCCTGGCGCAAGAGTAAATGCACCCAAGAAATGTCCAGCTTCTTCGGATTCGTTTTCCGCCTGCTCGTCTGAGGTTTTTTTATTAATTTCTTCTTTTATCTAATACTTCGATTAGTATCAAACATTGTACACAATCAGTAAAGATCCCGATTCTGCGAAAGAATGTTCAATTGACCACTGCATAGCTGAGTTACGGGATACGTACGAGTCTACTCCTCTTGAATTGAATGTTGCTGTAGAGTTACGTTGGGATGAGTGGTCAGGGTGTCGACAAGGGATGCCTTCGGAGAGACGAGAAGGTTCTTACATAAATCAATTTCATAAATTTGATACACTTTCTTAGGACATTGCTATTTAGTCCGAAAAGGGGGCAAGATAATTCCAGACGATGTAACAAGTAGTGTTAGCTGGCTCAGCACATTGAACGCTATGTTCGACCTCGAGCCGTTTTCGGCTGACGGGATCCGATTGTATAGGTTTACAATTTACAATTTAATTTAATTTTTATAAATGAACATCCAGCTCCCTAATCTCCTGGTTAATCATAGAAGAGACAGAAACGCGACCACAATGCTATTTGACCGCAAAGCAACAGGCAAAAGTATATATTTGAATTGTGATTGTTATATGTATTCTCTCTGGGATTTCAGTATGATGATGTTTTCAAAAACATCATTTTCAAAGCGATGGGCTATTCGCTTGGTGATAGGAAACTTGAAAATGCTTTTCAAGTGTGTCTCTCGTAATAATTTCGTTTTTGAATTGCGGACTAACTCAGATTTTTCCAGATCGGGACTCTACACCCAAAAATCGTCGTCTTTTTTTATTAGAGGCAATGTTACTCGACCCTATGCCATTGGATCTTTCATGACGGAGACTCGACCCTGTGATTAGGATATAATTTTGACCAGTGAGTTTCATTTCGCTTAACTTATCGGGTACGATCCAGGTTACAGAAATGTTCAATTCATAACGTTGTTATAAACGTGTTTGTCAGGAGAGTGGGTCGCAAGAATGTCTTAGTTTCTTTGTAAAATATTGTTTTGCTCCCGTTGTTTCTCTCTTTCTGTTGGTTTGTTATAGTTTGTTGTGGAAAATGAATTCTTGTTCCTTATCGTTCAAACCTTCATGTCTCTCTTAATGAAGTAGTCTGTCCCACAAGTTTCCAATGGGAGTTCATCTTGGATTAGAACCGTTCTGAACGATCTGGCATGAAATGGAACCTTTTGTTCTTTGGACAGGCAGGGTAGGGAAGCAACCGGGGATAAATTCTGAATGAATCCAGGTCTCTCTCCATGTTTCGGATCAGATGTCTGTTTTAAACTCGGCCAATAGCCAGAATCACTTCAAAACCTCGTTGAACTCCTAGGCAGTTGATTGCAGATCCTGTATGTCGGATAATAACATGTGCTCCATTGCTAATTGTTGATTCAAACTAATGGATGAACAAAGAATAAACACTTGTTCATATTCATTATTTTGTAATTTTTGAGCTTTGTGTCATCAAGAGTCATCTAGACATCTGAAGGCTATGCTTCTCCTCGTCATTCGCTTTCGGTCTGATCAGATGGGATGAATCGACACCTCAGTAGATTGTTAATTCTTAGCTCTGTACAATTCGTTATATTTCTCTGTTCAGAATAAGAAAGCGTTGACTGAGCTTGAAAACCTTTGCACCATCATTGAAGTTAAGAAAGGAATCGAAAAACAATAATGGGTTCGGCTTCCTTGATTTGTTTGATCCACTTAATTCATCAATTTCAGTTCGTACTCGTGCAGGAAAAACTAGTCGACGAGAATCTATTG